>CM060664.1:38494329-38634329 GCA_030686955.1 Odontamblyopus rebecca
AAAATGAACTACTTCTGTTTTTCCCACATTTTAAAGAGGGTGAAAATCTGGCAGTGTTAAAAGACAAAGTGTTGAAATCCTCAGTGCCTCTAATCAATTTACACTCTTTTACCTCAGCTGCATTTGCAATATGAGAAGTGCACACAGGAGGTTCTCAAATACAGTTTTGTAATGTGTGCTTTCTTACAGCATCAACTACTGCCACTAAATTAAAGAATTATGGATCACTTATTTCAACGTTTTTTTTATTTTCTGTGCCTGGATGAATCGCTACCAGCGAAATATCCTCAAAAAACCTGGACTTGAAACAAAAATATAAAAAACCGACAACATAAACCCAGATTTGGCTGATGCTTCTTCTGTACATTTATACAGTGACTATAATATAAGCCCAACATCAACTGAAAACTACTAATACTACTGCTGCTACTACTACTACTAATACTACTGCTACTACTACTACTACTACTGCTACTACTACTACTACTACTACTACTGCTGCTACTACTACTACTACTACTACTGCTACTACTACTACTAATACTACTGCTACTACTACTACTACTACTGCTTCTACTACTACTACTACTGCTGCTACTATATTACTATATATATATACTACTGCTATACTACTGCTATACTGTTGCTATATATACTACTACTATACTACTACTATATGGTATATATACTACTATATACTATTGTATATATATATACTATTATTATATATTATATATATATTATTATTATTATATATATATATATTATATATTATATATATATATATATATATATATATATATATATATATATATATATATATATATTATTATATATACACATTATACAGTTATATATTATTATTATATATATATATATTATTATATATATATTATTATTATTATTATTATATTATTATATTATTATATACTACTATTATTATTATATTATTGTTATATACTATTACTATATATTATTATTATTATTATTGCTATTATTATTACACATATTATTATTATATATACTATTATATACATAATATTATTATATACATATTACATATTATTATTATTGTTATTATTATTATTATTATATATTATTATATATTATACATATTATATTACATATTATTACACATATATTATATTATGGTTACTATATTATTACACATATTACTATACACACATTGTTAATACTACTATTATTACTATTACTATTATTACTACTACTATATTAATATTGTTATTACATATTATTATATATATACACACTATTACTATATATATTACTAATACTACATCACATTGCTACTACTACTACTATATACTACTATACTACTGCTATATACATATCTATACATACTATTATTATTGCTATATATATATAGCATAGCATTACTACTGTTATATATACTGTTAAGTATTAGTATATATATATATGTTACTACATATAGCATATATATATACACTATATTATATATATCACTGTATATATAGCAGTTGCAGTATCATACTACTATATATCATATTATATACATAGCATGCATATTATGACAGTACAGCATATTACTACATGTATGAGTAGTATAATATTATGTTATTATACATTAACATAGTATTTGTGTTAAATACAGAATTATATTGTAAGCATTTTGATATTGTTACATTATTAATATACATTACATAAATACATGTGCAGTATATACATATTATGCTAGTATTACATCAACATAGCATTATTAATATATGAACTTATATGTTCAATTATTGATACTATTATTATTACTATTATTATTATTATTATTACTACTTATTATTATTACTACTACTACATATTATTACTATTATTACATACTACTACTGTACTGTTATTATTACTATATTATTACTACTATTATTATTATTATTACTATTATTATATTATTATTGTTATTAATATTATTATTGCTATTATTATTACTATTGTTATTACTATACATTATTACTATTACTATTACTATTATTGTTAATATTATTAATATCATTATTAATATTATATATATATTATCATTACTACTATTAATACTACTGTTATTATATATATTACATTACATATTATTATTATCATATTATTACTTACTATCATTGTTATTATTATATATTGTTGTTATTGTTGTTGCATTATTGCTAATATGCTACTACATTGCTACTTGTTACTGTTATTGTTACTGTTATTACTGTTACATTGTTACTGTTGCTGTTGTTGCTATGTAGCATTGCTACTGCTATTACATTAATACTACTATTACTACTACTACATTACATTGCTACATTTGATACTGTTACTGTTACATTACTACATGAAATAATGCAGTATAGTATAATATTATGTCTAGTATAACATCAACATAGCATCTGTGTTTAAATACATGAACTATACTGTAAGCCCAATTACTGATACTACTACTATTACTACTACTGTTACTGCAACTACTACTACAACTATTACTACTATTACTGCCACTACTATTACATAACATAATGCAAGTATAATGTCTAGTATAACACCACCACACCGTGGCTGTTTAAGTATACATGAACTATACATCTTAGACTGTGACTTTGGTCCCTGAAGTCTCTTGGCACCAAACGTCAAAAAGCATCTCGTTTCTCATTTATTCCACAGCCTCTGAACGCTCCACTTCCTTGAGCCGTGGGCTTGTGTCTTTTCTGACAGCTCGCTTGAAAAACAGCATGTCAGGCCACCCATGACACACTAATCTCCCGTCCATCCCTCATCGCGCTCGTCTGTGACAACGGCACAAGCTCCGCCCCCAGAGACACCTCCCCTCTGCCCTTCCGCCAAACCTTTCCCCGTCCACATGCTAAAGAGAACATGCCCACATCCAGAACGCTTTACGCTTTAAGGCTTTGGTCAGTGTTCATATCTCTGATGCACTGTGCCAACTTTTTTGCAATTCTGATACTAGAGTTTTGATTTTCCCCAAAAACATCCAATAAAAACAATATCAAGTTATTTTCCTTAAAGAAGACATACTGTACATGTGTTTGCTGTATAATTATAATCTATGACACCCAGTTCAATATTCATCTAAAACAACACAATAAAAGAAACAGGTCAGCGGACTTCAACGTTACAGAACTGCGGTGCCCAGTGGGAGCTGATCAGAAATATGGCATCTTGAAAAGTGATTAAACATTACTGAAACGTGCACGAATCACTCCGAATCTAACTTCGAGACAGTAAATCTGAAGAAGGAAAAACTATACCCTAGAAAAAAGGATTTTCTAGCATAGTTAAATAGACTTGAATTAAGCAGATTCATCTTAAAAGAGCAATTTTAAGTTTTTTTTACTTAATAAGATGCGATTTTTTTTTACTAGTTTCAAGATATTCCATCCTGATTTATCTTATCTCGATATTACAACTTATTCTAAGCACTTTTTATATTAACTCAGTCCAGGTTAAGCCTCTTTAACTTCCTTCTCAAACCAATAAGGTGAAAATCTTGCCATAAATACTTGAAACTCGTGTTTTCTGCTTAGAACAAGATTTGTATTTCGTCTTGTTTTAAGAAAACTTGGTAAGTGAAAATTTCTTACTGCACTGGCAGAAAATTTCACTTAAAATAGGACATTTTTACCTCAAAATTGGTATTTTTTTCCTTCTTATTTTTGATAGTCCTTTTTTGCAGTGTAAAAACCACTGGAAAGTCGATTTTGCATAATAATGATTTAAGTATTATTTTATATAATTTTTTATTGGCCGTTTCTGCAAATAATAAATAAATAAATAAATACATACATTAAAAATTTAACTTAAATGTTGAATGTTCAGTCTTTTACTTAAGGAAATATTTTGTACAGAAAAGTTGAGATTTCAAAAAAGCACATTCCCATTAGCTGCTCCAACGAGGCTTGAACCATCACCCCTCTGGTTGTAAAACTGCTTAACCCACTGCACCACCGTTGCCCTTTTGTGGCATGGCAGGTTTGGAAATCCAGGTGAACGGTGTTGGTGAAACGGTGCCGGTCGGATCAGGCAGAGTTGAGCTTTTGGTCGTACTTATTGTTACCGTCACTACAGCAAAACATCATGTGAGCTTCGAAAATCGAGCTAGTACCTTTATCTTCAGGTCCGGCCCTGTCACGCCCTGTCCCCACAGCCATAAATCAGGCCTGGGTTAAACAATTGTATTTTTGCCACAATGTGAAAATGACAAAGTACAATAAAAATACACGCTGTACAGCAGTTTAAACTCCTGACCATGATATATAAGAGGACTTTTACGCACGGAAACAGGAGAGCAAACTCCTGGAGAAACATAAAGTCTGTTTTTGTCATTTTTCTGAAGAATAAAGCATTTTAGGGTCTGAAACTTAGGGCTGGGCACCAAAACTCAGCTCCAGGTAGAGCAGGAACTGACCGAAAATGTCCAGTAAGTATCAACACTGAAAAATACTTGATAGTTATAGGTGCGTTGTGTATTTTGTGATTCTATGGAGATGTCATTGCTCTGCTTGGAATGTTCCACAGTGTGACATTAAACAGCTCTACCTTTCATTTATTCAATTACAGTGGTTTTATTGCTTAAAAATAGCTAGAAAAACACATTCTGACTGTGAGCGGGGACGACTCTCCACAGATCTGACCTCTAAATTGGTCTGGTTTGGTCTCCATGATGATAAAAAGGGTTAATACCACACTGCGAAACATTCCAGACAAAGAAATAACATGTAGAAAAGCACCTGACGGACCCTCCCACCGGAAAAGTTGCACAGTGCACCTTTAAGTTAGAGCTGGTTCATTTGCATGCGTTTTGAGTTATAGCTAAACATCGTATAGCCGAGTATTATGTTTTAAAATATGTATTAACATAATTATAATGCAATTCAACAAAATTTTCTTGATAATATTGGCCATTAATTTACAGAAAAAACAGGCACAAAAAAAAGAGGTATCAGATTAAAGTATTGGTATCAGAAAGAATCAAACAGGACCAAGCCCTAGTGAAAACTGTGCAAAAATATGCAAATGACCATCTTTTTTTTTTTTTTTTGGTCAATTAGCAAGTATTAGCTTCACCCACCATAGAGATTATTTGTATTGTATTGGGCTTAGCCATTTTGTTGTATGCAGAAATTAGCATGGGGCATAGATGGCCCATTATACACACACTTCCATAAACGATTTGAACTTGAGCAAATTCACATATCTTAATATTAAACCCAGCAATAAAACCATAACAATATAAGATTCCCACAGTTCCCCTGACAGGCCCAGTGCTACAGGAGTGTGGTCAGCGAGTGTCACCTCATCGTGTAGAGCAGAGTTCCCTCCTCCGTGATGCGCAGCAGCTTGTTGGGCATGGTCATGTTGTGGGCCACAGACTTCTTGCCGTTGTGGAAGAACGTGTCTGGGGTCCAGATCTTGGAGGCCATCAGGTTATTGAGACGGAGAACTGCCATGGGACCTTTGAACTTTAGCCGCTCGTCCTTCCAGCTCTGTCTGAAGAACACGTCTATAGTGTACTCCTACAGGGGGCGCAATTGGGGAGAAAGAAAATAGTAGATTAGATGAGATTTTGGGTATATAGTTCCACCTTGTGAGGTCATGAAGCGGTGGGTTTCAAGTTAACCTCAAGTTAACCTTACATTGGACCTCGACACTGGACATTTGTTCACATGGGAAATTCCAGGGCTGAAATTATCCAAATGATTCTACTGAAGTTGTATGGACTTAAGAAATATAGTGGAGCACTTTCTGTGTTACCACATGACATCACAAGGTGGAACAGATTCGTTTTGTCTGAGAGAAGAGCACAGCCTAAATATGCAGCATCTGTGTGAATAAAACAAAACTCCAGATATGTTTGTAATGAGGAAACAACATTATAACATAGAGCAGAAAATAGCGTAACATGGGCCCTTTAACTATCACACATATAGATTATTTTACATTTTGTTCATTGTAAACCACAGTATTGATCTTCATTGTTTTCCTGTTCAAAATCTTTATCACCAAAGCAAGCAGCAGATTTTCACGTCATGTTTTTATTGCAGAAAAATGGCTTTGAGACATATTTGAACCCTACACGCATGAGCTGGAGTCCGATTTATTAAACTAATCACACAGAAATACAGAGCAGTGAGCAGGGACTGGAGGTAGGTGAAAACTTCAGTTTTCTTTGCATTCAAGCCTCAAATTCAGGACAATACAGCATTAGCCAAACATGCATGAATCAAGCTTATAAAAGTCAATTTCACATAATGTCTTTTTTAAAGTAGGACAAAACATTAAACTATGACTTTTTTTGTTTGCCATTTTAGTGTAGCCTACAGTAACTGATATTGTCGTCTAATAGAGTGTATTCTCCTCTTTAGTCCTCCAGACCCCACCCCTTCTTCCCCTCACTCTTCCCTTTAAACCTCCAGCCACAGCCCAGTGTAACAGCCTGTTTGAGTTGTCTGTGGGCGGCTTGTAGGCATTTAGTCAGTGGTGGGCCGTCAGGGCCAGCAAGGCCTTCTCTGCTGGCCTAAACATGCTCAGAAAAGTAAATTTATGTTATTTTATTTTCATAAATATGTAAACAAAATTATGCTCTATTCTCTGTATTCTTTCCGTCATATTATTTCCACTTAGTCGAGTGGCTTCCAGTGTTATTTATTATGGTAGAGTTTTTAACCAATTATATTTCAGACAGCTTGTGTTGTCAGGTAAATTACATTTGTTTGAGACCTTCAGCATAAACAGAGCAGGCCCCTGTGCACTGTGAGTGAACGGGCACAGTCAGGTTGCAATAGCCAATCAGATCTCGATTCTGCGTACCGAGGCCAGCGAGAAGGTCTTACGTTCAACTCGACATATGCGCGTTCGGTGATTGGATTCGCACTTGCTAGGGCCTGACAAGCGGCAATCTGGAGAATATCTAATCGAACTAAACACGGAAATTCAAGAGCTATCACTGTATTTTAACCAATAATGGCCAAAGGAGAAGACATTGATCTGGTTGCAGATTTGATCTTCCCTGACTTAAAACAGAACTGAGCGTAATGTTTGCCATGGTTGATTTTGAAGGGAGAAGTCCAGCTGATCTTCATGCTTTTCTTCAGAGCACAAATCTGAGTGAGAGTATGGGACAACTTTACGCACTGGCCTGTTTGACTGTTACTGTCCCTGTGTCCACTGCATCTGTCGAGCGATCATTTTCAGCGTTAAAGCGTGTTAAAACTTATGCCAAAAATGCGACCGGACAAATAAGCAGAGGCTGTGGAGAACTATGTTGGTGAGTAAATGCATCTTATATGAAACGGCGACATTGCGCAATTTATTGGACAGACTTGTTTAAGATCACACAGAGTAATTTTTGGTGGCATTTTGGTGGCATTTTGTTTAGTATTTTTAAATCACCTTTTTATTTTTGACAATATCTGTAAACTCTTAATTGTGAATGCATATTTGATGGTTTTAAATGCTCCTTAAATTAAGTGCTGCTTGACTAGCCTATATTGAGGTGATGTTAACGTATGGGACGTCACTGAAGGCCTAAGGGTGAAATGCACGGCCCGCCACTGCATTTAGTACTCCATCCTATTCTAGTGAAAGAGTTCTCAATAAACTTGTATGTTTTGGTAGTTTGCAAAGATGAGTCATTGTTAGTCACATCCAGAGCAGCTACAGCAGAGGTGTAACAAGTGAACTGGTGTGGAGGAAAAACGCTGGAACAAAGTTTTGCCTGGAACCCAATTGAAGCCAAACAAAAGGGAGGTTACGCACAGCTTTGAAGATGGGTTTTATTGTTTGTCAAGGTTGGAGTAGCGCATTTGTTTCTAAAAAGCATTCGTTTTTTGTTTTCTTTTACGTCAATCTAGAAGGCTTCCAACCGTGACACAAGTTAGAACCAGTGGTGTACGTTTTAACCAACGAAGACCTACATTATCATATACGATAAGGAGGAATATGTTTTCAGAACTTGCAGAACTTTGTAACGGCAAAAGACAGAAACGTCCTTTTCCCCTCTGAAAGTGCAGACATAGAGGTTTCCGTACATTTCTGCGGCTTTATCCTACGTCACACTCACGCTGTGTGATGACGGGAGCAAAACGAGTGTCCAATAGGAACTTTGTTTTCCCCAAACTCATGCGCTCCGTCCATTTTGATCGAGCCAAACTTTGCCAAAGAGTGAAGTGAGTCAAGATGGTCGACTCCTCTGACTGTGTGTGTTTATAACGAGGGAAAAAGTCGCTCTAAGTGGAGTTAATTCTCACACACATGGAAAATGACACATCTTGGTGTGTGTAATTGTGCATCTCTTTCTATTTTTATTTGAAAGGTTTATTTCACTCAAAATGAACAAATCCAAACATAATAAACTCCCGGGAAATGCATTACAAGTGATTTGGCTCTGTTCTATGCTCTGGCCCTGGACCTGACAGCAGCTGTTTCCATGACTGGACAAGAGCGATTACACTTTTTTTTTTTTTTTTAGGGCAATAAGGAGATTTTTAATTTACTTACAGACTTGATATTTTGCATTTTTGTAGCTAAGGCCCTAAATTAAGCATTTTTATGTCCAAAAAGTTGTTTATACATGTTTGCTGTGTGTTTTGTATAAAAGAGTGTGAATGTTATTTTCTGTTGGTTTTCTTTTGTTTGTTTTTTCATCTCTATTTCTGGTCCTGTAGCTTTTATCACAGCCTCATGTCACAACTACAGCAGCAGATTGTGAAATAACAGGTTGGACTGAACAAAAGGAGGTAGAACACTTCATTAGGGGTAAAAGGGGCAGTTTTAAAAGCAAAATTTAAAAAAAAAAAATCCAGGTGAGGAGAAATGTACTAAAATTGCCCTTAGGTCTTCAGGGGTTAATAAAGCCTATAATAGTATATTAAAAATTGTAAACAAAGACAACATGGGCAGTGAATTTTTGTTTTTAACTTAAGGTATAACTTTATATGAGATCGTGTCTGGTCTTGTGCAGTGTTATAGGCCGAAACAGGACATCTGAACCAACAGGCTCGTTGGTAGATTGTTTCTCTGCTGATCTGGAGGTAGGAGGTGCAATTCCAGCTCCCACAAATGAGTGCTGTTGTTGTGTCCTTAGGCAAGTCCTCAGGTGATGTAAAGCGTGACCAGTTACCATTGTTATCAATACCCCATCCATCAAATCTTCAAAGCTCTACATCGATATCCAGAACCAGCGTAAACCCCATGCAGCATAATGTAGCATATTGTTCAAGGAGACTCTGTCCTCTGCATGGAACCATCTTTCAGCCCCATCTGTGCAACTGGCATATTTTAAAGACTACCCTATTGTGCTCGCCTTTAATGGGAAAACCAGAGTACAGAAAACTGACGCATTCACAGGGAGTGCTTACAAACCCTCGTCTAGTCAGGGAATCGACGCCTCATTAACCTGCATTTACTGTTCTCTCAAACGTGCAGGTGGATTGTGTAAATCATCTGGTGGAGGGTCTGTCAAATGCTTTTCTCCATGGAGATGCTGGTATTAAACCTTTCTCTCTTCAGGGAAACCAAACCAAGATCAAGTTACAGTTATCTGTGGAGAGGCGACCCCGCTCACAGTCAGAACGCCTGTTTTTCTACGTATTTTTGGCCATCTGTAGTTGAATAAATGTAAGGCAGAGCTGTTTAATGGCGTACTGTGGAACATTCCAGGCAGAGCAATGACACCTTTAAGTTCTCTCTTCCAAGTCTTACCAACTTACTTAAAACTAACCCCACTGTACTAAAATTTCAAGCTCAATTTCGATACTAAGGAATAGACTTAAAACGCAATACAGATTCTGATCTAACAATGATCATAAAACACTCTAGACAAAAGAATATCAATTTTAACATTAAATCGTAGTATTTTCTTTTATGTTACCATGTGGCCTCACATTTGGGTCATCCCTCAGTGGTCCAGGGAGGTTTCATAGTGGTCTATATGCGTATATTAGTCTATTTGCTCTGATACTTGTTCGGATACAGCTCAAGATCACTCTAAAATCACTCTAAAGCTATTCACGAAAGGTTCTTTTCTGTTCTGCGAAATGTAATTTTCTAGCATCGATACCTGCTCAAATGAGTATCTAGGTTCAATATCAGCTTTAGCATTGATTAGTACCTAATTTCCGATACTTTTGACGTCCCTGCTGCACATTTTGACTTGGTACAAAGTGTAGCTCTAATCCGGCTTCACTGTAATGACCCGTAGTGGGGACAAGGTGCTGAGTCAGGCTCCATGTTTGTTTGGGCCGTTCACCTTCTCGTGCTCTCACTGTATCCGGTGTCACTTTGACTTTCCCACATGAGCCTTGGCCTAGTTTCTGCTGTTAACTGTCTCTTCACATTAGCGGCTGCAGGACACGGGAGCTCTGGAGGAGTTTCCTGCCAGGTATCGCAGCTAAAATGACTTCAGAAACATGATTCAAGAGTATTATTGGGTGGTATGTTTTATGACGCAGTAGTGAGACAATGTTTTTATTTATTAAAAAAATCGAAGACAATTGTAGCCTAGATTTTTTATATTTATGCAGCTCTGTAATGAGTCATTGTGCAGTGTTTTTTAGTTACACTTTAGCTTTATTTGTGTTCGTGTTTTTTGTTTTCTCTTGTAAAAGGATTTTGTCTACATTGATTAATTGTATAAATTGAAAATCAATCAGTCAATTACTGTAGTTTCATTCATGGCGTCAGGTGTTTTTGTTACTTATCTTACAAGTCGGGCTACACCTGTGATTATTTTAACTTCTATTGCAAATTTGGACTTTTGATTATTACCAAATAAATGGTGCCTCATGACATGTTCTGCCTTTATGTGTAGCTGCATTTTTCAAGGTCTATCAAAGTTACTGCTTTGGAGACTTGGCTTAGACTGTATAAAGCAGTGGACTGGGGGATTGTGACATCACCCATGACATTTGGGTCCAGTCAAATGAAGCTCATAGAGGCTAGCAGTTATTGGAGCCAAGTTCCATATTTGAGATTCCAGCCATGAGTATCAGAGCGACGAACGAGCCAATCCAGAGTGAGGCTGCTGAAGGTTACGCCCCTTATTTCACCACTGGTCTAAAAGGGGACAGGCGCTTAGCAACGCTGTCAATCAAACCTGTTGCTAAGGCTCGCGGGCGCCTGATTTGTCTGTTATTCATGTTTATATCTTGATTTACGGACAAAAGGGTCGTGTAGAGTGGCTTAATCCAAACATTTTAAGACCAAAATGACGAGTCTGGCAGCAACAGCCACAGGGAGATTTGTGTCAGTTTTTCACTACAAAATCAATAGGAGCCAGAGGTGATGGAGCCAGTCTATGCTTTAGAGTCCAAATTGGTAGCAAAAAGAAATACAGGATCAGAGCTCTTATGGATGACGGAAAACAATCAAATAAATACATAAAATAGTTGTAAACTGTTTTTTTTCATGATCGACTGCGAAAGTTCTTGTTTAGAATCCAGAGCCGTTAATGACACAGAAATGTTTTGGTATTTACTACAAACTCATCCACAGCTGTTTCACTCTAAACTGGATAAAAGACCCCACTGATATTTCTATAGAAAGCAAGTTAGAACATTTTTTGGCCAAAAGATTAGTTTTATTTTTTATAAAAAAAATGTGTACATATCCTAATTTGGACCTGCAGTTCTATCCAGTCTTTTGGCCTATTCACTCCTTTAAGACATTTAGCAGTGCCTGAAATGACCCTGAAAGACAGAGTTACTTAGAAATATTTTGGGGCATCTTCTTTTTTCCTGGACTAACGTCATATACTTATATAAATTGCCTTGTATGGTTAGTGGCAGTAATAACCATTTTTTCTTCTGCTTGGGAAGAGCTTTGGCTATCATCTAAATTACACCAGGGATGAAGAAATAACAGGAGGAGAGGCTTGAGTTACCACATTAAGGACATTTCATTTCAAAGCAAGGCCAGTGACATAGCTTTAAGCAGATTTTAATGATTTCACATGACTGCCTGAGAAGACTCGAAGATCTGCGTATGAAAATGACACAACGGCTTGCTTTTTTGTACGCGTCTGTCCCTCTCCCTTTCGTGTTAGATAATTAGCGAGTTTAAACAGTGCTTGGAGGTAATAGCACGGAATAACGCGGCGGATAGAGCAGGCTGGAGATGGGGGTCTGTTCGGCAGTGTCTCCGTATGGCCGCAGTGTTGTGGAATAGACTGGGCCCATATGTCGGGAGGCACAATTAACTCGCATTATGTCAAATGGAGTTCAGATCTTTCAAGTTTATGTAACGAGAGCTGTTGTTTGGTCATATTAATGTGGAAGGTTCATTTGTTCCTGGTGAAGAAGGTAATGATCAGATGGTTAGAAGCGCCCAAAGCTTTATCACAAAACATAAAACATCTGGGTGATTAAGTGACCTATTTTAGAGTGCACGCTAGACCAGTATAATTCAGTTTTTTTTTATTATTATTCATGTTTTCATTTGTTTTTATAGAAATTGTATTTTTTTATTAGATTTTTTTGTTATTTTTTTATTATTTTTATGTTTAATTTATTTTTATTATTTTTTATTAATTTTATTTGTATTATTTTTTACGTTTATTTTATGTTTATTATTTTTTATTAATTTCATTTTTATTATTTTTGATGTTTATTTTGTTTTTATTTGATCTTATTTTTATTTTATTTATTTTTAGCCTAACCCCTGCATTGGTGTTTTTCCTGTCTTCATTTTGACCCTGCTGTTTCCTGATCTATGATGCAAATCTGACTTTTTATAGCTTTTAACCACATTATAGTTGTTTCTCTCGTTAAGTTGTATCTGGAGTGATTCATGCACATTTGCGTAATCTTCATGCTTCATTTTCACTGGTACTTACCTCGTTCTCCAATTTTAATATTCAGCAACATCGTGCAGTCATTTATGCACGAATGAAAAATAAAAATCTGCTACTCGCCAGTGTGAAATGCAACTGTCCATCAGAGGTGCCAACAACTCTGTGGCGCTTTGTTGTGGTGACGTCAGCTCCCATTGGGCACCACAGCTCTCAAATGCAGATATCGAGTGTCTTGTTTCTTTTAAGTTGTTTTGAATCCACATTGGCTTCATATATTGTAACTCTACAGCAGACGAAAGCACACGTCCCTCTGAAGTGTGTGTGGGCTGTTTCTGCTGGACTTTAAATGTACTGTGCAATCAGATACTGCATCTATTACCGCTGGACTCTCCATATACATTGTGCAATCAGATACTGCATCTATTACTCCACAGCACTTACACTATATTCAGTGGCCGAGCTGTTACACTTCAATACAATCCTTCGCTCTCTTGCACATTGCTAGTATTTGCATGCATCATTTTTCTCCAGCCCCTCTGCCAGTCCTAGTTTTTTCGGTCTTTTTAGTTCATGACGAGAATGGGGACGATTTGGAAGCTGTTCAAATGCACAGAGTTAGTAACTATATACAGTAAGTACAATATTGCCATAATAACTGTGGGTAAATTCTGATCTTGTTTACCTAAAGGCGACTCTGTTCACTGAAGCAGCTGCATTATGTCTGTTTCATATGGAAATGATTCTTACTTCTTTTTCACTCTCACTTTCCAGTATAATTTAGTTTGGACCTGTTATAATATTGACATCTTGATGCAGTCTGCGAGGCATATGGGCTAAGCAAATTACGCTTCATGGACTTTGTTTTAAAATCTAATTATCCATGTGAAAATCAATCTTAAAAGCAGATCTGTTGGAAGGACTGTACACTTTAATATCCAACAACACAACGTATTCCCAAAAGTCTTGCTCCATAGTCGTAATGTGATGAATTCTGAGTTTGGAAAAGTTATAATGTACAACTAAACCTGTCACAATAACATTCTGAAGCATAATGTATTGCCCAGTTGCGTCTGATTCACCAACACCCAGATACAAACATCTCCACGCTCATTTACATTTAATTTAAAGAGAAAATGAACATGTATTTGGCTAGAAACGCCCTTTGAACTTCCATATTTCACCATTACGGGTTTGGCATTAGGACACGTGAAGGCGTGAGGGAGACTGTGAACGAGGAAGTCAGCTGGAGCAAATGCCAAAAATGTCCGTAAGAAAACATTAAGTACAAAAGAACGCTTCATGAATGAGGCTCATTGAAACTTATGCCACTGACATAATAACCCAATTACTAAACTAAATATGCTACAATAAATAAACAGCAAAATGAAACACTTTAATCTGAAACGCACACATTATGCAAACACTGTCAAAAAAAGTTTTAATATAGTCTGAAAACTCAAAAAAAAAAAAGAATTTTTAAGGTGCACTGCGCAACTTTTCTGATGCTTGTCTCCATAGAGATGTTATTTCATTGTCTGGAATGTTCCATGGTATGACTTTAATCTTATACATCCAGCATTTATTCATTACGGGTGTTTCTAATTCTCAAAAGTAGAATAATTTCTTTTGTGATGGAGCTGTATTTTTTGGAGGTCAGTATTTATCGTTTGCACATTTTCGTTGCACTACTGAGACATTTGTGGCTCAAATCTCATCATAACCACAAATGTCTCAGTAGTGCAACGGAAATGTGCACACGATAAATACTGACCTCCAAAAAATACAGCTCCATCTATAATATATTGAGCATTAAGTTCATAGTAATGATCATGACCTACACAGAAACGCTCGGATAGTTTCTACACTTTACCAAACAGCAAAGTTTTGGACGGCCACCTCAGAAATCCACTTATAAGGGACCTGGGGCCTCGTGTTCACGGGGCTTTAACACTGCTTTAGTGGAAGAATAACTGAAGAAACAATAAGACGCTCCACTGTGATAGTTCCTGGTCACTGTTCACGTGCTCATGGTGCTGATGGGCTCAGGTCTGTGAACAGCAGCACATTTCAACAGTGCACGAGGCAGATTTATCATAGCCTGAAGATTTAAGGACACTGGTAACCAAGCCGAGCCCCACTTAAAGGGGCTTATGGCTTTTAGTCCTGGTGTTTCCTCATCATCAGCTCACTCACTTTTATTTAAAGTGATTCACGCATGTTTGAGTGATCATGTTTTGAGGCTTGAGTTCTCTGAAAATGTCCATTCTCACTTACCCACTATTCCTTCCTATAGCTCTATATTAATAATAATAATAATAATAATAATAATAATAATAATAATAATAATAATAATAATACATTTTATTTATTAGGTGTCTTTCTGTACACCCAAGTTCGCCTTACAACAACATAAAAAATATTAAGTATGATTAAAACATACAGTTAAAACCCACAGTTAAGTGGGACAGTATTTAATTGATTGATTGTGTTCTGGTATTGTATTTAGTGTTGTCTTTTATTAGTATTTAGTATTTAGTAATGTATTAGACAGCAGCTCTGTACCTGAACTCTCAATTGTTCAAAGAATTCAAACTTCAAGTAAATAGGGTTGGGCAAAAAATCATTTAAATCAATTAATTAAAGGATCAAATCAAATCAAAGTTTAGGACAGCCCCGTATGAGTGACCTCAAATGAAATGTTGGGGCAATAGTTTGTTTTATCTCATTTATAACGTTTCCTTAATGGTCAAAGGCGTTAAAAGAAAAAAGAAAAAAAAAAATCACACATTTTTGGAGAAAAAAATGACAATTTGGCCATGTAATTACTTAGTTTCTATAATTAAAACATGTGACAGAAAATCTATTACTAAATGAGGTTCTCAGTTGAACAGTTTTGACGTCAGTGTGTTCTGCTTTACAATGAACAAAATGCAAAAAAATCTGTGTGTTATAACTGTGTAGGAAACACTGTGTTAAATAACATGTCCAGAGTTTTTAGGGCGGCGTGCTGAGAGGAGGAGACACGCCGCAGAATGTGCACAGCGGGGGTCAAACTGGTGACATTTACACAGAGGAGTCTTACCATGTCGTGGTCCGAAACGGGGCCGATACTGGTCACGAAAATGTCAGTCTTCACTTCGGTTACGCGCTCTGTTGAAGCAGGAAATTGTCAGAGTGAGTGACGATCTGCGCCGTTCATTAGACATTAACTACCTGTTAATACAATACGAGCCCACCTGCCCACGTCTTTTACACCATTCAGCCTCTTTAGAGATGTTTAAAGGACCCACACGACGCTGGTTCTGATCTCTGGTGTAATGTTTCCTCGTCACAAACGCTGGAGTTGTGTTTTGCCTCTTTTACACATGTTTAACACAAAAATGCTGCATATTCAGGCTGAGTTCTTCTCTCAGACAGAATTGCCATCTGGTTATACTGGGTTTTTAAACTTTATGCACCTTCAGAATCATATGTTTTAGCTGTTAACCTGAAAAGTCAGATGCATTTTGAGTTTTGGAGCTGTAGACAGGCTAATAATGACCGGTTGCTCAAACATGAGTGAATGAAACAAAACACAACTCCAGGAATATTTTCTGAGGCTGTAACAGAATCCTAACATGTCTTAAAGCTCGAGAGTAAAGTTTGTGTGATATCGGACCTGGAAACAGCCAGAGTGAGTTAAAAAGCAGTGAAAATATCCATTTAGACTCCAGTTGGTCCCAGGGTGGAGGTGCCGGCAGTTATGGCTGCACAGTGACAACACATTTTCAGTACAAGATTTGCAATGATAATGAGGTCTTTCATGGACCTGAAACTACAACATGCCTAACCCAATATTTTATTTTATTTTTTATACGCCCGTTGTAATAAGACGGGACGTATTATGGTATGGCGCTGTCCATCCGTCTGTCCGTCCGTCCGTCCGTCTGTCCGTCTATCCGTCTGTGGACACTTCAAAGCTTTGTAGTGTCTTTAAGTTCTGTTGCTGCAATCTGATTGGTGGAATTCCGATTCTAGAATGTGATGATGTCATACTCATACTCATACTGCAAGAGCCAGATTTCCCTATCGATTATCCGTCCCTCTGTCTGTCCGTCTGTCCGTCTGTCTGTGGACAATTTCTTGCCCGCGCTCTAACTCCACAACCGTCTCACCTAGGAATGTCAAACTTCCAAACTGCACCAACAATTCATTTTTAACTAGGTTTGACAAATTCTAACTTAATTCTATATACAATAATTCAAAGTAAGGGCGTATTTTGCCCCACTGGAGGAGCTCTTGTTATATTTCTGTCACAAGAGAATTTAGGTTCTGCTATAATACACATGTATATGTAATGTACCAATCAGCCCTTTAGAGTTGTATAAGGTCATTCGTAGGGTGAGGGTGAGGGTTACCTCACTGTATTTGATAAGGAACATTATGAGGAACATATTTGTTTTCTAATTAAAGGTACAATACGTTACTTCCTGGAGGTGGGACGTCACCTGATCCCATGGAAATATAAAGATAAAATAATATTTCTGAACATTCACTAAAGAGACAGAAGTGTTAAATGCCAGTGTGGAGAAGAGAACAGCCAAAGGAACAAGATTTCCATGGAAACAGGTTTGTGAAGATGCAAAAGACGCTCAGAGTGAGAATATGTGTTTTCTAATTTTCAGTGTTTAAAGTTTTATTTAGTAATAACTTCGTCTTTTATTTACCTTAATCTGTGTGACTATCGGACATCAGAAGCAGCGGAAACCTGTTTGAATGTTAAAGCTCCTATATTACACAAAATGGGTCCTTGTGAGCTTTAAGACCTGTTATAATGCTGTAACCTCCTCCAAAAATACGCCTGACGTTGTGTTTTGTTTCATTCACAAATACTGCCGGTAGTTTTTAAGTGAACATCTACCTTTTACTTTGAGTTCAGAAGAGACTGGCATTTACAGGGCTGAAAAGATCTCAAATGATTCTAGTGAAGGTGCATGAAGTTTAAAAACACAGTGGAGCACTTCCTGTATTACCGCATGACATCAGAATGTGCAGGTTTGTGTGTTAAACACGTGCGAGTGAAACAAAACACAACTCCAGGTCTGTTTGTGTTGAGAAAATTCTAACATAGATCAGAAAACAGCGCAGGAATAAAACCAAACACATTCATACAGACTCTGTACGAGAGAACCTCAGTGTCGGATCGTAAAAAGTAATACATGTAACTTAAACTACTACTACTTTTGACTACTTTTTCGGGCTCTGTGGGTGGCTGCGGCAGTCTGCGTGTGGGTGGTGGGCCCTTTTCTATTTTACAGCGGCGATATGAAAGCCTGATTTATGAATGATGTCTATCTGGGCCCATGATTCCTCCCTGTTTGGTGCTGAAAGTGCAGCTCAGCCGTCAGCGCCTGGGCGGCTGGTCTCTGCTGCAGTGCCCTTCACATCCCAATTCACACATTATCTTCCTCATTTTACCTCCCAGCTGTATTTCCTGCCATTTTGTTTGGTGAGGAGCTGTGCAAAACTCCCCAACGCACAACAAGAGGAAGTGTGGAGGAAGTGGAAGGAGGGCGGCTGTTTTGAAGTAGGATTAACCAGGAAGAAATATTCACTGACAAATTCAGATGTGACACATACAGACTTTATATCTGCTACAGCCCAGACTTCACCTGTTACACTACAGCACTACTACAGTATATGTGTGTGACTACTACTACTACTACTACTACTGCTACTGCTAGTACTACTGCTACTGCTAGTACTACTACTACTGCTAATAATAATACTGCTCTTACTACTACTACTACTTTTCATACTACTGCTAGTACTACTGCTACTGCTGGTTACTACTACTACTACTACTACTACTACTACTACTTAACGGTGTGCTACTACTACTACTACTACTACTGCTACTACTACTACTACTACTACTTTTGTCTACTACTACAACTAATGCTACTACTACTACAACAACTACTACTGGTTCTAGTACTACTCAATACAGCAATAGTACTACTCTTATACTAATATATACTATATGCTTTTCAACAACTGCTTCCTTGACAATAACAACATAACAACTATTACAATGATCTGCTACTAATAATAGCAACCAACAATAACAACCAATAATAACTACTAACAACTACTTGTTTTAACATAGCTGGTTAGCTAGTACAACAACTCTTTCCTGGTCTTCTTTTCTACTCTTCTTTCTACTGACTACAACTGTATACTACTACTGCTCACTACTACTGCTAGTACTAGCTGCTACAACTACTTTGCTACAATAACCAGTTCAGACAGTGACAACATAATAATAACAACAACAACCAACAATAATAATTGACAACAACAACAACAACAATAACCGACAAGCAACAACAACTAGTAATGACTGTAACCTTAACAACAATGACAACCGAATAACAACAAAACAACTGACCAACAACAAGCTGATTAACTCCCGGAATGAGCAACGAGCAACAATGACAAACAATAACCAACGAACAAGCAAGTATAATAACATGTATGACAGTACTGCTAATAATGACCAACAATAACAACAATAACAATAACAATAACAGCGGTGAACTGGCCAAACCAGAACAAGCAAACAACAACAATAGCTTGCTCATAATAACAAGCAACAACCAACCGTGACGGCGGTATAGATATAATGAATGTATATGGCGGCGTCATAGCAACAACTAACAACAAGCAATAACAACAATGACTCTCTTAACAACTGGGTGCTTCAACAACTCAAAAGCTCAATGACAGTCTTCAACAACAATCTTTCTGACAACGTTATTTCTGACAATAGCAATGCTCTTAAAATATATGTAACAACAACATTAATCGGTCAACAACTAACAATGACGATGACGAACTAACAATGAGCCAACAATACCAACCAGCAACCAACAGTAGCTGTAAACCAACAATGACACAACAATGACAATTAATAAACAACAACCAATATTAACAACAGCAACAATAACAATGAGCAACCAGCATACCAACAACTAATTGACAACAACAACAATAACATAACAACAACAGAGCATATGACAAGCAATATAGCATAACAACCTTAACCAACAAACAACAACAACAACAACAACCAACAAGCTCTTGACAATGAGCAATCAACCAACAACAACCAACAATATATAATAGCTTCAATGGATAACAATATAACAGCAACAACAACAAATGGCTAGCGTTTTCAACCAGACCAACAATTAATAATAACAACAACCAATAACCAATAATAATAATGAACCAGCAATGACAGCGCCAGCAACCAACAACCAGCCAACAATAATAAATCGTTCTTTCAACAACAACTGAGCGGCAATAACAACAGCAGCGAGCAATGCTCTTTAAACAACAACACAACGCTGGCGGCAACCAATAACAGGCAATATGTAATAATATAGCAATTCTTTAACTCTTCAATAATGATAACAACAATGACAACAATATATATGTACAGCCAGTAGACTGACCAATAATATATATAATTCTTGGCTGCTTCTGTAAACAACAATCCTGCTTCTTTCTTTTCTTTGATTCAACAACAATAACCAACAGCAACAATGACTATTTCGGTCTCAACAACAACCAACTGACAACCAGCAACGGCTGCTATACAACTCTTAACCAACTCAATGACAACTCAATGGCCTGGTCCAGCTCTATAATAATGGCAACGAATAACAACAATAACAGCCAGTGGCTGCTCAACAACAACAACAATTTCTTTCTTTCAACTAATAAACAATGAACTGAGCGGTAACAACTAGCTTCTGTAATGATAACAACAACCAATATGCAACTCGTAACAACAACAATATCTTTCTTGAAATTTTTTCGGCAGCTGCATATCCAATTAATGCTCTTTCTTTCAACAACAACAACATAACTATGAACAAGCAATAACAAAATATGAGCAACAACAACAGCAATGACAACAACAACATATGATCAAGCAACCTACGAGCAACCGTAACAACAGCGAAACAACCAACATGGTTACAAGATCACTCAACCAGCTGTTGAGCTGGATCTTTCTCAACTAGCGACTGTAATATAGCAATAACATATGTATAACAATAATAATATCGCTGTTGACTGAACCAATAACCGATGACTAATAACAACAACAACAACTAACAACATGATAACAACTATTTCAGTTGACAATAACAACAACAATATTGTAACTAACAACAACCATATGCTCCTAATATTATGTACGCTGTTGAATGACAACAACAACAATGACGCAATAACAACAACTTGACTGACAACAACCAATTTCGCGTTAACATGTATAACAACCAATAATGTAACAACAACAATGACAGCTCGGTCAACAATTAACAATTCCATTAACAACAATGACAATAACAACCGAGCCAACCAAGCTCTGTAACCAACCGATAACCAACCAACTAATGACAATAACAACAACAATATAATAGCTCAAGCCAATGGTATAATAACCTTAGCCGAGCCTTTCTTTCAACAACAATATTGTAACCAAAAACAACAATAAGCTAAAAACAACTAATTGAACAACAACAACATCGAACAAACAACAAGCAACAACAATAATAACAGCAGACGGATCATAACAACAACAAGCATAACAGCAACCTAACAACAACAGCGAGCAACAACAACAAGCGAGCAACAACATAACAGCAATGGTTCTTAACATATGTTGAACGGTCTCTCTTTCTAAACAACTACTCATAGCCGTAATGATGACAACCAACCAAATAATATATATGACAACAACAATATTCTCGCCATAACAACAACAACAGCAATGACGCTGCTCTTTCAACAAATGGTAAACAATATAACAACCAACTAATGTGCAATAACAACAATATGTACCAATGACAACAAGTTCAACAACCTTTGGCTTTCTTTCAACAACTAATGGCTTGTATAACAACAATAACTAACTAACAACAATGACAACAAACTCCTTCAACAATTGGCAACAACAACAACAACTAGTTAATGACAACAACAACAACCAGCGGCAACAACAACGACATGCATTTTCAGCATAATATATGATTTCATAGACATATAACAACAACCAGCCTGATCTCATAATATGATTGGCTCAATGATAACAATATTTTCAGATTAATATGCTTTCGATTATGGCCAATACCACTCTATATTAATTCAAGTTCTGCTACTTTCGTTGAGCAAACAACATATATGGCAACTAACAATAACCAATGACAACAAGCAACAACAACTGTATCAACAACAACTGATAACAATATTAACAACTAATATGACTGACAACAAACAGCAACAGCAGCAACAACAACAATATTTCTTCCTATAACAATAGCAACAATGATATATCCGGATGCTAAGCAAACGCTGCTGTAACCATGTATACCAACAACGGAACAACAATGCCAATGCTGACCAACAACAATAATCAGGACAAACAACTCAACAACAATTTGAACAGGTCTTCTTAACAAACCAACAACGTAATGTAACAAACAAGCAACAACAACAACAACAAGCAACCCAACAACAACTTTCTTAAAAATAACAGCAGCTCAGCGGTGACAATGATTAACTGACAAGCT
Source organism: Odontamblyopus rebecca (assembly GCA_030686955.1). Taxonomy (NCBI): domain Eukaryota; kingdom Metazoa; phylum Chordata; class Actinopteri; order Gobiiformes; family Gobiidae; genus Odontamblyopus; species Odontamblyopus rebecca. The sequence continues at coordinate 38,516,764 of CM060664.1, forward strand.
TTTCTTTCAACAACATAACAAACCAGCAATAACAACAACAACCAACTAACAAACTGAGCGAAGCTAACAGCTGACAGCTCGTTCTTGACTGACAACAACAACAGCTGGCCGAGCAACTAATCAGGAACAACCAACCAACAATTTGGACGAACCAACAACAACAACGGCAAGCAACCAACAACCCTCATAGCGCTAGCTCAAACTGGCGTAATAACAGCAGCAATAATGCCAGCAGCAACTTAACAACAGCAAGCGAGCAACAACAACCATCGGCACAACAGCAACAACTAATATAACTGCTGGTTAGCGATTTCAAGCGCAATACCAACTGCAACCGTAATCAGGATAACTCAACTGGCCCACTGCTACTACTGTTGGCAATGATAAACAATAACCAACGCTAGCAACAATACAATGCAACAACAAACTGCTGCTAATAACAATACTGCTGCAAACCAACAAATAACTGCTCCTGCTACTGGCAACAACTAACTACAGCAATGACGTACTACTGACAACAATATACTGCTACTAGCAACTACTGCTACTGCAAACAACAACTGACCTTAACACTGCAACAACTGCTGCTACTACAGCTTAACTGCTACTGCTACTGTGTCTACTAACAATAGTGCCTAATACAGGATCATTATCTTCCTCCTCGGTGCTCTAGTGTGTGCTATAGTGTGTGTTGTGTTGCAGTGTGTCCTCTGGTGTGTTCTCTGGTGTGTGTTGTACTGTGTGTTGCGGTGTGTGTTCTCTAGTGTGTGTTGTGTTGTGTGTTCTCTAGTGTGTGTTGCGGTGTGTGTTCTCTAGTGTGTGTTGCGGTGTGTGTTCTCTAGTGTGTGTTGCGTTGTGTGTTCTCCAGTGTGTGTTGCGGTGTGTGTTCTCTAGTGTGTGTTGTGGTGTGTGTTCACTAGTGTGTGTTGTGGTGTATGTTCTCTAGTGTGTGTTGCGGTGTGTGTTCTCTAGTGTGTGTTGCGGTGTGTGTTCTCTAGTGTGTGTTGCGGTGTGTGTTCACTAGTGTGTGTTGCGGTGTGTGTTCTCCAGTGTGTGTTACGGTGTGTGTTCTCCAGTGTGTGTTGCGGTGTGTGTTCTCTAGTGTGTGTTGCGGTGTGTGTTCTCTAGTGTGTGTTGCGGTGTGTGTTCTCTAGTGGGTGTTGCGGTGTGTGTTCTCCAGTGTGTGTTGCGGTGTGTGTTCTCTAGTGTGTGTTGCGTTGTGTGTTCTCTAGTGTGTGTTGCGGTGTGTGTTCTCTAGTGTGTGTTGCGGTGTGTGTTCTCTAGTGTGTGTTGCGGTGTGTGTTCTCCAGTGTGTGTTGCGGTGTGTGTTCTCTAGTGTGTGTTGCGGTGTGTGTTCTCCAGTGTGTGTTACGGTGTGTGTTCTCCAGTGTGTGTTGCGGTGTGTGTTCTCTAGTGTGTGTTGCGGTGTGTGTTCTCTAGTGTGTGTTGCATTGTGTGTTCTCCAGTGTGTGTTGCGGTGTGTGTTCTCCAGTGTGTGTTGCGGTGTGTGTTCTCTAGTGTGTGTTGCGGTGTGTGTTCTCCAGTGTGTGTTGCGGTGTGTGTTCTCTAGTGTGTGTTGCGGTGTGTGTTCTCCAGTGTGTGTTGCGGTGTGTGTTCTCTAGTGTGTGTTGCGGTGTGTGTTCACTAGTGTGTGTTGCGGTGTGTGTTCCGCAGTGTGTGTTGCGGTGTGTGTTCTCTAGTGTGTGTTGCGGTGTGTGTTCTCCAGTGTGTGTTGCGGTGTGTGTTCTCTAGTGTGTGTTGCGGTGTGTGTTCTCTAGTGTGTGTTGCGGTGTGTGTTCTCTAGTGTGTGTTGCGGTGTGTGTTCACTAGTGTGTGTTGCGGTGTGTGTTCCGCAGTGTGTGTTGCGGTGTGTGTTCTCTAGTGTGTGTTGCGGTGTGTGTTCTCCAGTGTGTGTTGCGGTGTGTGTTCTCTAGTGTGTGTTGCATTGTGTGTTCTCTAGTGTGTGTTGCATTGTGTGTTCTCTAGTGTGTGTTGCGGTGTGTGTTCTCCAGTGTGTGTTGCGGTGTGTGTTCTCTAGTGTGTGTTGCGGTGTGTGTTCACTAGTGTGTGTTGCGGTGTGTGTTCTCCAGTGTGTGTTACGGTGTGTGTTCTCCAGTGTGTGTTGCGGTGTGTGTTCTCTAGTGTGTGTTGCGGTGTGTGTTCTCCAGTGTGTGTTACGGTGTGTGTTCTCCAGTGTGTGTTGCGGTGTGTGTTCTCTAGTGTGTGTTGCGGTGTGTGTTCTCTAGTGTGTGTTGCGGTGTGTGTTCTCCAGTGTGTTTTGCGGTGTGTGTTCTCTAGTGTGTGTTGCATTGTGTGTTCTCTAGTGTGTGTCGCGTTGTGTGTTCTCCAGTGTGTCTCGCGTTGTGTGTTCTCCAGTGTGTGTTGCGTTGTGTGTTCTCCAGTGTGTGTTGTGTTGTGTGTTCTTCAGTGTGTGTTGTGTTGTGTGTTCTCCAGTGTGTGTTGCGTTGTGTGTTCTCCAGTGTGTGTTGTGTTGTGTGTTCTTCAGTGTGTGTTGTGTTGTGTGTTCTCCAGTGTGTGTCGCGTTGTGTGTTCTCCAGTGTGTCTCGCGTTGTGTGTTCTCCAGTGTGTCTCGCGTTGTGTGTTCTCCAGTGTGTCTCGCGTTGTGTGTTCTCCAGTGTGTGTTGCGGTGTGTGTTCTCCAGTGTGTGTTGCGTTGTGTGTTCTCCAGTGTGTGTTGTGTTGTGTGTTCTTCAGTGTGTGTTGTGTTGTGTGTTCTCCAGTGTGTGTTGCGTTGTGTGTTCTACAGTGTGTGTTGCGGTGTGTGTTCTCCAGTGTGTGTTGTGTTGTGTGTTCTTCAGTGTGTGTTGTGTTGTGTGTTCTCCAGTGTGTGTCGCGTTGTGTGTTCTCCAGTGTGTCTCGCGTTGTGTGTTCTCCAGTGTGTGTTGTGTTGTGTGTTCTTCAGTGTGTGTTGTGTTGTGTGTTCTCCAGTGTGTGTCGCGTTGTGTGTTCTCCAGTGTGTCTCGCGTTGTGTGTTCTCCAGTGTGTGTTGCGTTGTGTGTTCTCCAGTGTGTCTCGCGTTGTGTGTTCTCCAGTGTGTGTTGCGGTGTGTGTTCTCCAGTGTGTGTTGCGTTGTGTGTTCTCCAGTGTGTGTTGTGTTGTGTGTTCTTCAGTGTGTGTTGTGTTGTGTGTTCTCCAGTGTGTGTTGCGTTGTGTGTTCTACAGTGTGTGTTGCGGTGTGTGTTCTCCAGTGTGTGTTGTGTTGTGTGTTCTCCAGTGTGTGTTGCGTTGTGTGTTCTCCAGTGTGTGTTGCGTTGTGTGTTCTCCAGTGTGTGTTGCGTTGTGTGTTCTCCAGTGTGTGTTGCGTTGTGTGTTCTCCAGTGTGTGTTGCGTTGTGTGTTCTCCAGTGTGTGTTGCGGTGTGTGTTCTCCAGTGTGTGTTGCGTTGTGTGTTCTCCAGTGTGTGTTGTGTTGTGTGTTCTCTAGTGTGTGCTGCGTTGTGTGTTCTCCAGTGTGTGTTGCGTCGTGTGTTCTCCAGTGTGTGTTGCGGTGTGTGTTCTCCAGTGTGTGTCGCGTTGTGTGTTCTCCAGTGTGTGTTGCGGTGTGTGTTCTCCAGTGTGTGTTGCGGTGTGTGTTCTCCAGTGTGTGTTGCGTCGTGTGTTCTCTAGTGTGTGTTGCGTCGTGTGTTCTCCAGTGTGTGTTGCGGTGTGTGTTCTCCAGTGTGTGTTGTGTTGTGTGTTCTCCAGTGTGTGTTGCGGTGTGTGTTCTCCAGTGTGTGTTGCGTTGTGTGTTCTCTAGTCTGTGTTGCGGTGTGTGTTCTCCTGTGTGTGTTGCGTTGTGTGTTCTCCAGTGTGTGTTGCGTTGTGTGTTCTCCAGTTTGTGTTGCGTTGTGTGTTCTCTAGTCTGTGTTGCGTTGTGTGTTCTCCAGTGTGTGTCGCGTTGTGTGTTCTCTAGTGTGTGTCGCGTTGTGTGTTCTCCAGTGTGTGTTGCGTTGTGTGTTCTCCAGTGTGTGTTGCGGTGTGTGTTCTCTGGTGTGTGTTGTGTTGTGTGTTCTCCAGTGTGTGTTGCGTTGTGTGTTCTCCAGTGTGTGTTGCGTTGTGTGTTCTCCAGTGTGTGTTGCGGTGTGTGTTCTCTGGTGTGTGTCGTGTTGTGTGTTCTCTAGTGTGTGTTGCGTTGTGTGTTCTCCAGTGTGTGTTGCGTTGTGTGTTCTCCAGTGTGTGTTGCGGTGTGTGTTCTCTGGTGTGTGTTGAGTTGTGTGTTCTCAAGTGTTTGTTGCGTTGTGTGTTCTCCAGTGTTTGTTGCGTTGTGTGTTCTCCAGTGTGTGTTGCGGTGTGTGTTCTCTGGTGTGTGTCGTGTTGTGTGTTCTCTAGTGTGTGTTGCGTTGTGTGTTCTCCAGTGTGTGTTGCGTTGTGTGTTCTCCAGTGTGTGTTGCGGTGTGTGTTCTCTAGTGTGTGTCACGTTGTGTGTTCTCCAGTGTGTGTTGCGGTGTGTGTTCTCCAGTGTGTGTTGCGTTGTGTGTTCTCCAGTGTGTGTTGCGGTGTGTGTTCTCCAGTGTGTGTTGCGTTGTGTGTTCTCTAGTGTGTGTTGCGGTGTGTGTTCTCCAGTGTATGTTGCATTGTGTGTTTTCCAGTGTGTGTTGCGTTGTGTGTTCTCCAGTGTGTGTTGTTGTGTGTGTTCTCCAGTGTGTGTTGCGTTGTGTGTTCTCTAGTGTGTGTTGCGGTGTGTGTTCTCCAGTGTGTGTTGCGGTGTGTGTTCTCCAGTGTGTGTTGCATTGTGTGTTCTCCAGTGTGTGTTGCGTTGTGTGTTCTCCAGTGTGTGTTGCGGTGTGTGTTCTCCAGTGTGTGTTGCGGTGTGTGTTCTCCAGTGTGTGTTGCGTTGTGTGTTCTCTAGTGTGTGTTGCGTTGTGTGTTCTCCAGTGTGTGTTGTGTTGTGTGTTCTCCAGTGTGTGTTATAGTGTGTGTTCTCTAGTGTGTGTTATAGTGTGTGTTGTAGTGTGTGTTGCGTTGTGTGTTCTCCAGTGTGTGTTGCGGTGTGTGTTCTCCAGTGTGTGTTGCGGTGTGTGTTCTCCAGTGTGTGTTGCGGTGTGTGTTCTCTAGTGTGTGTTGCGGTGTGTGTTCTCCAGTGTGTGTTGCGGTGTGTGTTCTCCAGTGTGTGTTGCGGTGTGTGTTCTCCAGTGTGTGTTGCGGTGTGTGTTCTCCAGTGTGTGTTGCATTGTGTGTTCTCCAGTGTGTGTTGCGTTGTGTGTTCTCCAGTGTGTGTTGCGGTGTGTGTTCTCCAGTGTGTGTTGCGTTGTGTGTTCTCCAGTGTGTGTTGTGGTGTGTGTTCTCTAGTGTGTGTTATAGTGTGTGTTCTCCAGTGTGTTGCAGTGTGTTTTCTCCAGTGTGTGTTGTGGTGTGTGTTCTCCAGTGTGTGTTATAGTGTGTGTTCTCCAGTGTGTGTTGTGTTGTGTGTTCTCCATTGTGTGTTATCGTGTGTGTTCTCTAGTGTGTGTTATAGTGTGTGTTGCGGTGTGTGTTCTCCAGTGTGTGTTGCGTTGTGTGTTCTCCAGTGTGTGTTGCGGTGTGTGTTCTCCAGTGTGTGTTGCGTTGTGTGTTCTCCAGTGTGTGTTGCGGTGTGTGTTCTCCAGTGTGTGTTGCGGTGTGTGTTCTCCAGTGTGTGTTATAGTGTGTGTTCTCTAGTGTGTGTTACAGTGTGTGTTGCGTTATGTGTTCTCCAGTGTGTGTTGTGTTGTGTATTCTCCAGTGTGTGTTGTGTTGTGTGTTCTCCAGTGTGTGTTGCGTTGTGTGTTCTCCAGTGTGTGTTGCGTTGTGTGTTCTCCAGTGTGTGTTGCGGTGTGTGTTCTCTAGTGTGTGTTGTACTGTGTGTGTTGTGGTGTGTGTTCTCTAGTGTGTTTTGTACTGTGTGTTGCGTTGTGTGTTCTCTAGTGTGCGTTATAGTGTGTGTTCTCTAGTGTGTGTTCTCCAGTGTGTGTTGCGGTGTGTGTTCTCCAGTGTGTGTTATAGTGTGTGTTCTCCAGTGTGTGTTGCGTTGTGTGTTCTCCAGTGTGTGTTCTCCAGTGTGTGTTGCGGTGTGTGTTCTCCAGTGTGTGTTATAGTGTGTGTTCTCCAGTGTGTGTCGCGTTGTGTGTTCTTCAGTGTGTGTTGCGGTGTGTGTTATAGTGTGTGTTCTCCAGTGTGTGTCGCGTGTACAGACTGTGGGTCACCAGGGATGGACAGATTTGCATCGTCCGAGTAAAGGACAGAGTTTTGTGTGTGACTGACCCCCGAGTCCAGGCCGGAGGCGGTTGTCGTATCCGTCCAGGAGACTGTCCAAGATCTTAGTGAAGACTTTAGTGTCGTCTTTCTGTTCTTCTGTCATTCCGTTCTGCCCCGGGCTGCAAACACAGAGAAAACAGTTTAAGGGCAGGGGCAGGACTGAGAGAAAGAGGGAAAGAAAGAGAGAGAACGTGAGAGAGAAAGAAAGAGTCACATTTTAGCAAGAAAAAGTTAGAGAAAAATGCAGAGAAAGAAACAGAAAGATAGAAAAAGATAAAGACAGAGAAAGATAGACAATGAGAGGGAGAAAGAGAGAAGAGAGAAAAAGAAGGAATGAGAGAAAGAGAGAGAAGGTGAGAGAGAAAGAGAGAAAAGCAGAGTCACATTTTAGCGAGAAAAAGTTAGAGAAAAAAGCAGGGAAAGAAACAGAAAGATAGAGAAAAGGATAGAGAGAAAGATAGACAATGAGAGGGAGAAAGAGAGAAAGAGAAGGATCGAGCAAAACATGTATTATGTATATTTTTAAAGAAATAAAAAGAAAATGTACAAAACCACAGAATTCAGTATCAGCCCAATTTTCCAGAGAAAGAATATATATAAAGAAAAAGAAAAGAGAAAAAGAGAGAAGAAAGATAGAGAGAGAGGGAGAGAAAGAGAGAGCAAACAAGGGAGAGGAAAAGAAAGAAAGAAAGAGAGAGAGAAACTGAGAAACAGAGAAAGAAGGGGAGAAAGAGAGAGAAATAGGGAGAATGGGGAGAGAGAGAAAGTGTGAGAAAGAAAGACAGAGAAAGAGAGAGAAAAAATGAGAAAGGGAAAGAAAGAGAGAGAGTAAGAGAGACTGAAACAACGGAAAAGAAAGAGAGCAAGCAAGGGAGAGAGGAAGAAAGAAAGAGAGGGAGAAAGAGAGAAAAACAGAGAAGGAGATTGAGAAAAAGAGGTCAAAAGAAAGCAAAGAGAGAAAAGAGAATGTGATACAGAGAAAGACAGAGAGAGAAATACAAAAGAGAAAAAGAGAGAGAAAGAAAGAGAGCAAACAAGAGAGAAGGAAGAAAGAAAGAGGGAGGAATTGAGAAACAGAGGAAGAAGAGAGAGAGAAGATGAGAAAGAAAAAGAGAAAGAAACAAGAAAAAAGACAGAAAGAGAGAAAGTGAGAGACTGAAAAAAGAAAAAGAAAGAAAACAAGCAGGAGAGAAAGAAAGAAAGAAAGAAAGAAAGGGAGGGAGGGAGAAAAAACAGAGAAAGAGAAAGACTGAGAAAAAGAGCTAAAGAGAAAGTAATAGAGAAAAGGAGAAAGCCAGAGATGGAAAGATAAGAGAGAGAAAGATAAAGATAGAAACTGCCCCAGAGCAAATGGAGCTGGGGAGATTCCAGGGCGACGGGTTGAGCCGAGGTTATGACACGAATAGACGAGCAATGGTGCGGAGGACAGAACGAGGAAGTGATGTTCTGGAGGCAAACCTCAGCTCCGTCAACATCACAACCACTCAGGAAAGTTAAAAGCGACAAAAAGGCCGATCAAAAATAAGAAACAAATACCAATTGTGAGGTAAAAATGCCCTAATTTAAGTGAAATTTTCTGCCAGTGCAGTAAGAAATTTCCACTTACCAAGTTTTCTTAAAACAAGATGAAATACGAATCTTGTTCTAAGCAGAAAACACGAGTTTCAAGTATTTATGGCAAGATTTTTCACCTTATTGGTTTGAGAAGGAAGTTAAAGAGGCTTAACCTGGACTGAGTTAATATAAAAAGTGCTTAGAATAAGTTGTAATATCGAGATAAGATAAATCAGGACGGAATATCTTGAAACAAGTAAAAAAAATCTCATCTTATTAAGTAAAAAAATCTTTAAAATGATCTTTTAAGATGAATCTGCTTAATTTAAGTCAGGTTAACTATGTCAGAAAATCCTTTTTTGCAGTGCATCTGGGCACATCCTCCTGTAATAGGCAATTGTTTAAAGCTGCATTGTGTAACTTTGCTGGTTGAGGGTCTGTCGCCTAATGTTTTTCCATGGAGAAGTTCTTGCTTTGCCCGACAATATCCAAAATAGCATTAAACTTATCTCTCTTTTTTTGCATTTATTCAATTACAGGTGTTTTTAGTATTGCTTAAAATACATGTGCAGGGTGGCCTCTCCACAGATCTGACGTGTAACTTGGCTTGGTGGTGTCGCTTTTGTGTCTCAATGGAGATAGTTTAACGCATTCAGCAACAACTTCTCCATGGAGACAAACAGGTATTTAACACTCCACCAGAAAAGAAGTGATTCTAGTGAAGGTGTGTGGAGTTTGCAGCACAATGGAGCACTTCCTGTCTGTCCATATGACATCACAAGGTGGAACACAGTGTTTTCAGTAGGGCTGCAGCTATCGATTATTACAGTAATCGATTATACTGTCGATTATTTTGTTCGAATAATCGAGTAATCGTTGTTAATGTCGCCTCTACTTTGCACATGTTAAGTCCACTCCACCTGCACTGACAGATCCACGTGTTTTGGACATGAAAAACGTAATTATCTCTGGGCTCAGGTTGACTCACCTGCGGTTTCTTTTCCACTTGATGTAATGTACGGTTCTGTTGAGATGTTGTAGCATCAGTGTGGAGAAGGTGACTTTTAAAATGTAATCCCTACAGATTACAGATTACATTCCCCATTTGTGACGTAATCCATTAAATTACTTAAAGTGAGTAACGTAATCTGAATACCTTGGATTACTTGATATTGTCATGATTTTTAAAACTACATAAATGTAGCAACAACTCCTGCAAATTCTTGTTTAGTTTTAGACCTGGATTAGTCCTGGTTTTAGATCTGGTTTAGACCTGGTTTAGACCTGGTTTAGTCCTGGTGTGAGTTCTGGCGCGGTCCACGGAGTGTACGCGACAAGACACAATCCACGCGCAGAGTGCGCGGCGTACGGGAGATGCGGAGCGCACGCCGTACCGACAATGCGGCGTGCGCGGCAAACCGGACCGTACCGCGCACGAGGAGGTTCTGCTCTTATTACACATCCATGGGCGCCGCGCTGTTGTGTGTACAGTGAAGTGCAGTGGTCGTGCGGAAACTTTACCTCTACCACAAAAGGTTCCGGCCATCGCCGAGCGTATGAAAATAAAACAAAGCATCGAGGCAAAAAAAATTTATCGATGCATTTTTCTAATCGATTTAATCGATTAACTCGATGAATCGTTTCAGCCCTAATTTTCAGTTTGAGAAAACAACTCCTAAATGCCTAAATATGCAGGGTTTGTGTTAAACTTGTGAATTTCGCAGTACTTCGCAGAATCTTTATGGATATTCGTTAGCATGTGGCTGCTTTGCTTCCATGATGTCTTTGAATTTTTTATTTTTTTTCAAATCTAGGAGAAAAATGCATTAACAATTTACTTCCAAAATGGTAGCAGACGTTAAATGTTGAACTCCATTTGTACGTAGACTCTATATACTTTATAATTATGTCAAATGGATGTCAAAACCTAAAAAAAAACACTTTCAAAACTGCTCAAACGGCAGCACAAAAGGCCCAGAACAGAAGAGTGCGCTGACATTTATGCTGCACATCGAACACCGTGTACCCACAAACGAGATAATCTTGATCTGAGACAAAGTGCAAGTATATGTGAGGATTTCTGCAAGTGAATCAGTCATTACTCCGCAAAGCAACACTCGACTTGTTGTATCACAGTGTCACTTACAACAAGATTTCATTTGTTTGTTAAAAATCCAACCGGAATTGACTTTGGACGACACTCACTTCACAAACGCACTGGGCCAAATGTGGGTTTATTTCCTCAAACTGCAACGTCTGCGCTACAGGGATTATTAAAGCAACTGTAAGACATGACCTGCGCCTCCAGATACAAATCAAATACAGCTTTTCCTGACAATTCTAATGCTGATTTATTCTTTATTACAAAAAAACATTGGGCAGAATAATCAATTTGTCTGTTGTAATTCAGTGTTTTGCTTCTCAGAATGATTTTCCCATCAGCAGAACGAGCCACACGCGGAACTTATTTGCGTTGCGAGTTTAGGTGCTGAAATCCAGTTCGTTTGAAGCTAAAAGTCCCGTCTCTGATCTGAATGGGCACCGCCTCAACCCAGCACCTTCGGCCAGTCAAGAGTCAGTGCTAGTGCAGCCTCTGCAGCTCAGGGAGGGAATTCTGGAGTTTCTAGATTCGAGATTCAAATATGCATTGTCATTGTTACAAAAGAACGACGACATTGTGTTTGGAGCGTCCACATGCGGAGTTGGTAAAGTGCAAACCCAAGTGAAATGAATAACCCCTAAATAACCCGGTGTAAACCTTTAGCACAGTGTGACATCAGTACAGCGACAGTACTGAAAGCAGTTTGGAGTTTTCTCCTGAGACATGACCTGCTCATGTACTGAGGATGAGAAAAACTTGGATATTTCCTCTATCTGTAGGTTTTGGAACTGGCAAACCCGGTTCAGTTACTTGTACTTGTCTATAGACCAGGGGCGTCAAACTCATTTCGGTCCGGGGGCCGTATACAACCAATTTTGATTCCAAAGGGGCCGGATCAGAAAACTCATGGCATAAATACCCCAAAAATAGCAATAAGTCCAAATATTTGTGCAGAGAAATGCAAATCTATTACAGAAATCTTTTTTATTTGATTTTATTTTACAAAATATTATAATATTATGCTAGGTTAGCTTGCTTTCACAGCAGCATCAGTCGCCTCTTGGCCCCTGGGTGAAAACAGACGGCTGTTTCTTCAGTTTCAGCAATAATTCGTTTATCTTCTGTCTTCTCAATTCTCTGTTCAAGTTATTGTATTTTTCGCAGTGTCTCGTAGTGGCGTTTAAGATCATATTCCTTGAGCGCCGCCACTTGTTGCAAACACACCGAGCACAGGTTTCCCATTCACCTCCGTGAACAAATAAGAATTAGTCCATTTTTCTTGGAAAATCCTGCACTCAGCTCCACTTTTCTTATTTTTGACATTTTGCTGATGAGGGTCACGGTCACAGTCAAAACGATCGTCCTTTAAGAGCGTTTGGAAAGAGGCAGGTCTTCATTTGTCTGGTGGAGGCGCCACACACAGAAGCACTGGAGACGCTGCTATGCTAAGCTGCACAGAAAATTACCAGAAAAATCTGAAAATGTTAAATATTTTAATAGAAAATCATCCGAGGGCCAGATTAAAGGTCTTGGAGGGCCGGATCTGGCCCCCGGGCCGCATGTTTGACACCTGTGCTATAGACCCTTTAGGGCGGAAGTGATTTTTAAAAAAGCTGCGCGCACATTTTGGCAACAGACGTGTTGCTTTGTTCCCCAGTGGCTTTGTTCTGATTCCTTCAGACTGATCATGGACAGAAGATGGAGATAAAAACAGCACCAAAACGTCCGGTCGTGCTGTGTGTCTTTGTCAGGATTGATATTTTACCGGTGGACTAAAGGTTTAAAGTTTTACTCACTGATCGCACGAGGATCTGGCAGTCGGACACCGTTTGCGAGGAAATATTTGCGACCTTTTCACGATAATCCTTTTGCAGAGTTGTGCCGTTCTTCTGTTGCGTGTGCAGCCGTGACTAAATCATCACTATTTACTGAGACTAAAAGGGTCTGTTGGAACTGCTAAATGCTCTAAATGTACGTTTTTAATATTGCTTATTTATTTATTTGTTCTTATCTCTTTTAATCACTGAGCCTCGAGGAACAAATTTTCGTATCTCTCACATGCTGGAATGACAAATACAAAACCGTGAATTGTCACTGTAGCACATTTTTAAGAGCCCGGTTCCTTTTTTAAACAGCGTGAGTGCAGATTACAGCTCCTGTCTCCATTGGTTTAACATTAGGCTAACAAAAAAGTAAAAAAAAAAACATGTATATATACTCTCTTTCAACACTAAGGAATACACTTCATACTCAATACCGATTCTGATTCCACAATGACGGTAAAATACAATATGTCATTTTCACATCACATTTTCAACATTAAATCGTAGTATTTCCTTTGAATTACCGTCCGTGTCGTCCCTCAGTCGTCGATCTGCTCTTATACTTTCTGATAAAGCTCAAGATCATTCTAAAGATGTTCATTTCTGTTCTGCGAATGTGACTTTTTTTTAGTATCAATACCTTCTCAAATGAGTATCTACTTCCGATACTAATTTCAATTTCGATTGGAGTCAGATTTTAGATGCTTTTCACAACCCAAGATGACACAACCCCCGAGCTAAAAGAGAAAAAACGCCTGCAAATATTCCCATTGCCAAACAAACGGGCTTCCGAACACGTCTACTGTGGGAAAACCTCTGTATTTGTCACACTGTACACCCGACACGCCGTCTATTTGTTACCAGAGCATGTCGTACGGAATTGTAATTTCTTTCGCCCAAGACATGTACAAGTGCACTTTTAATCTCGTGCGGAAAAGGCGCATAGATCTGGCCGTCTGCTGGTGTGACACTGACTCATTTACAGTTGTTGATTCATGGAGCGTGACGCATCTCCGAGTGTTTTAGCAGCAGCGGCTTCCACACAGCCACAACAGCTCCTATCTCACAGCGCCCACCATACAGGAGTCAAAATGCACTGTTTACACGTTAATATGGCCTTTTATGGACCACAAAAGAGTTCGACCGAGAGTTCCCTTTGAAAGATGGAGGATAATTCAGATTCGAGTCGCAAGTTTGTGGTATCAATACTTTAGTCACTTTACGAGTTTGAGAAAGGAATGTTTAGTGTTTGCACAAGGCTGATTTGGATTTATTTAAAGTAGAGACGCACCGATTCAGCTGTTTCCATTCCGATACTGATCCCGATACTATAGCTTTATGTCTTCTGCCGATACCTGATATCGATACCAGTGCAGAGAGAATTTATCAAAGGTGCATCGTCTAACTTTTCTGGTGGAGGATCCGTCAAATGCTGTTCTTCATGAAGATGCTGTCTGGAATGTTTCACATTAAACCTTTCTGTCTTCACCAGACCAAGTTACAGGTAAGATCTGTGGAGAGGCGACCCCGCTCACAGTCAGAATGCCTGTTTTTCTAGGATTTTTGCTCAACAAACCCACCTGTAACTGAATGAATGTGAGGTAGAGCTGATTGATTTCAGGCAGAGCAATGACGTATCCATAGAAACAAGCAGGTGACAGACTCCGAACCAAAAGTTACGCAATGCATCTTTAAACAAAAATAAGATAAAACTGATCCCAGTATGTGAAATCGCTGTTATTTATCTATGAAGTAACAAGAGAAAAACTTTCCACATTGTGAAACTTTCTGAGCCAACTACGACCAGTAACTAGTATTATAGGTCCAACCAGGATATCGGCTGAACCAATATTTGGAAACTGATATCTAATAAAGATATTTTTTTCAAATTCGGTGCTGATATCCGATACCAGTATTGAATTTAAAGATGGACTTTTCTGGTGGAGGTTTTGCCCAAACTGTTTGTTATACGTATCGACTTTGCCTTCAGAAACGTGCATCTTTACTGTAAGCAGCCTTGCCTCTCCACAGATCTGACCCGTAACTCGGCATTGTGGTGTCACCTGCTTGTGCTCATGGTGATTTAATGCCATACTGTGGAACATTCCAGGCAAAAAGCGATAACATGTCCAAAAAGTCGAGCAGACGGGCGACGCTCCATCAGAAAAGTGACAGTTTAGACACTGGCGGCACGAGAATCACCACAAAAACTGGGGCTATACTGGGATTAATCTGGAACTAAACTGAACCTAAACTTACCTCAAGATAACTAGAGGCACTGCTCTGTCTAAAGTTCTTTACTCAAGTGAGACTCATCTGACCGGTGTTTATCCGACCATGAAGAAATCACTTATTTGGAACAAGGACAGATGAGCCGATTGTGCTGTTAAACAAATCCTCAAATAACATTTTGCTCAGAAGCTTACGACCATTAGCCAACTGTGTTTCAGGTAGTTACCCACATTAGTGTTGAAAAATGGGACCATGAACGCGTTTATTCATCACAGACTCCTGAAAATGAGCGGTTTAAATCCATGTAGTATTTTTTTTCTCAGTTTTGTAAGTTCTCACACTCTTAAAACTCTCTTAAAACATATTCAGCTACTGTGTCCTTTGTGTCACCGTGGCAACTACTCAACATTCCTCCACAGACAAAGACGCAGCACGCCCCCCTAGCGTGACGTCACCGCAGCTTATCACGTTCTCACAATTTTTATTCACTTTAACACATTAGTTTACAGTTGCTCCCCTGTTTTTGTTCGTCTTCAGACCATTTCAGATGAGGCCAAATGTTCGGAGCGACTTGTGAGTGCAAATAAAACCAAGTCTTAATTTCTCCCCGAGGCGCTGGATGTGCTCACATTTAGGCCTGAGCGGGCATCCGAGCGTAAGTGTTGACAATAATCTGATACACGCCTCAAACCCTGCCTCACTTTCCCTCACGCGCCTGTTGGTCTGATGCCTTCTGGTGTAAACGCATGTTAAATATGTGGTGCTCAGAAACTCCGGCTACAAGGAGAAGGAAAGGTCATCGAGATCAGCAGTGGATAGAGGTAGAGAGAGCAGCTGGTGATACAAATATAGGCGTAGAAAGATGGAGAGAGTAGAGAGATATTGACATTAAACACCTGAGAAGCCGATCAGATGATGATAGTAGTAATAGTAGTGGGATGAACCTGCGTGAAGTCGCCCGCATCAAACTCAAACCTGCACAAAAACTGTGGCAGTCGTTTGTGCTGCAGAAAGTTTCGTTTGTGCGATTCTGGTTCTTCAGATATTTTTGCAGTTTTATTTTCGGACGATGACGTCGTCCAGAACCTCAGAATGTGAAACAGCCTCAAAACGGGCAGAAAATTATAGAAAATGATTGTATTTGGTTTGTGCTGTTTTGTGCTGCTGATTATAGGACGTCATTTCTGCTCATCTGACGGCGACAAACTCCACAAAACTAGTGATGAAAACGACCTGAGGCTGTGGAAAAGTCTGTGTTATTCTATAAAATATGAATCAAAAGCAAATGACTAAAGACTGAGACAGACTTTTCCACAGCCTCAGGTTGTTTCTCGTCACTAGTTTTGTGGAGTTTGTCGCCGTCAGCTGAGCGGAAATGACGTCCTATAATTACAGCAGAAATAATGAATCATTTTAGAAATAAACTCACACAAATGAAAATTGTCACAGCACAAAACAGCACAAACGAAATACAAACGTTTTCTATAATTTTCTGCCCGTTTTGAGGCTGTTTCACATTCTGAGGTTCTGAGGTTCTAACATCACCGTGGAGACGAACAGGTGGCGGACCCTCCTCCAGAAAAGCTGCGCGTTACGCCTTTAAACCTGTTTCATTACTATATCACATTTTTTTGTTTCTAGCTTTTATACCGGTCCAGAAGTTCAGAAGTAAACAGCACTTAAAGTGTCAAAGTTACAAAATAATTGGTGTTTTAGACTGTCAAAGGTTTTCAAGCAGAACAGAACGAGCAAAGAAGGGCCCTGATCCATGGACTCGTTTGCATATTGATGTTAGAAGACGGTCTCACTTCAGGGGAAAGTGTGTTTTATTTAACCAGGTTTGGGTCTGACACAAAGTACACAGTCCACCAGAAGGAAATTACCATAAATAAAATTGCCAATTAACTGTATCTGTAACATCACCAACTTCTACTGTACTTAACTCAAGATGTACAGTTATATATGCCTCATGTTTTTGAGAGGGTTTTACAAAATGTCACTGGATTTTAAGGGACTCAACCAAAAGAGCTGCACAATTTGGGGAAAAAAAAAACGTTTTTGACAAGCGATTTGTGTTTAAATATTAGGATTTTGTCCAAATTTCACATTTTAAACACATCCAGAAGAACTGACTGAAAAAAAAGACTGAATCTGAATTCAAACTAATAGAAGAATCACATTTCTGAGCAGGTTTGTACAGATGGAAAGTGGAGGGGATGCAGTTTTTATGCAGAATAAAACTGGATATGTTGTTGTTTGTGGAGAAAATGGCAGTGCTTAAAAAACTCAAGTCTGTGCGATTTTCTTATTAAGCTCAATGAAACTGCAATTTCTAATCTTCAGTTCAACTAACCAGTACAGTCACTAAACTGGAGCCTCTTAATCTGTTACTGAAGAAAAGCCACACACACAGATGGGGAGAAAATTTATCTAGTTACAGAACACTAAATACCTGCATTAAATATACAGGGTTTTTTGTAACATATTTTGATACATGGCCTTGTATTCTATACTCAGAATACTTTTATGCTTTTATGCAGAGTTGCATTTAAAGGTGCACTGTGTAACTTTTCTGCACTGCCTGTTGCACAGTGTGACATTAAACAGCTCTACTTTACATTTATTCAATTACAGGTGGTTTTATTGCTCAGAAATACCTAGAAAAACAAGTATTCTGACTGTGAGTGGGGTATATTCCATCCTGATTTATCTTATCTCGATATTACAACTTATTCTAAACACTTTTTATCTTAAATCAGTCCAGGTTAAGCCTATTTAACGTCCTCAAAACAATAAGATGAAAAATCTTGCCATAAATACTTGAAACTCGTGTTTTCTGCTTAGAACAAGATTCGTATTTCATCTTATTTTAAGAAAACTGCACTGGCAAATAATTTCACTTAAAACAGGGCATTTTTACCTCAAAATTTTTATTTTTTTCTTAGTTTTTTGATAAGCCTTTTTTGCAGTGCATGATGATATTAAGGTTTATTATCAAACTGTGTAACATTACAAAGCAATAACATGGAGAAAAGCATTTGACCTCTTAAACGATGGTGTAAAAACGCAACATAAGTTTAAAACAGCTTTATATTTGTTAAGTGTTTCCTAGTAGTAACTGGAGAAGTAAAAATGTTACATGCATATTCTTCAATGGTGTGATCAAGTATTGCAGTATATTTGTTTGATTTGAGGAAAGTAACTATTCTGAGCACCAAATGAAAAATATAACACGTATTCTTACTGCATGTATTCAGTTTCTTAGGGTTGCACTACATTTACAGTTCACTCACCAACTTAAACACAACTTTCAGATCTCTATATTGTAGTAAGTAACTTTTCTGGGGAAGGATCTGCCACCTTCTCTTCTTTTTCACACAGATACTATTGACTTTTGTGCCCTTTCAGCCATGTTAGAACACTGTTACCTCTCACATTATTGAGCTGTCAGCATTTCCAGAGTTCAGAATGCTCTGTTCCACCTTAATGTCCTGAAGCAATTTGAATGAATTTTAAAAGTTAATAGCTTCGTTTTCCTGTATTTTGTTTAGCAGAGATGAAATTATGATTTTTGTGTAGGTGTATGGAGTTCCTGTGTTTTTGAGAGCTAAAATTAATGAAAAAGTATCTGTACCCTTCTCGTACTCAAAGCCCCGACTGATGCACAAACACGTTCAACTGGGCCATGTCTCTATTGTCCACAGCTCTGCTCACTGTACAGCCCAGTGCACATGCAGGGTTATGGATGAAGAAATCTATGCCATGTTAATTACAGGCGTGCACAACCGACCGCCATATGTTATAAATGATTCAACACACGGGCGCGTTGCACTATATAACCGAGAACCGCATTTTTCACTCTAACGTACGAGCTCGTGGTGGAACTGCGCAGAGCGACGGGAAAAGATTGGAGATTTTGACTTTATTTAGGCGATAATTCATACGTTGTGCAATCCAGTTCCCAAAATTCTGCCTTGATTTACTTGATTTAATATATTCGATGTCACTGTCGCTCTACATTTTGGGACTACGCTCAAAAAATGTAACTCGCAAGTTTTTCAATCCAAACACGAGTCTTGTGGCCGTTTTGTCTCGTGGTGCGAGATCTCGTTCCCTCCCTGCACAGTTGGTACCTCGAGGCAAAAGGAAAGCAAAGAGGAAACAAGGGGGAAGTGTGTATGTGTTGATGAGGTGGAGGCCATTTCTTCTCCATTAAAATCCTGCGCACCAGCCCCACCTACAGGTCAGTGTCACAGCAGCAGTGTCAGATCGTGAAGGTCTGATTTAGTCTTTTTTCTGGGGTTGTTTAGTGCTAAAGGTGAATTTTGTCACTTTTCTGGTGGAGGGTTTGTCAGATGCTTTACTCCATGGAAATGTTATTGCTTTGTCTGGAATCTTTCACAGTGTGGCATTAAACCTGTCTGTTATCATGGAGACCAAACCAGACCAAGTTACAGGTCAGATCTGTGGAGAGGCGACCCCGCTCACTGTTAAAATGTTTTTCTAGGTATTTTTGAGCTATAAAACCACCTGTAATTGAATAAATGTGAGGTAGAGGTGTTTAATGTCACACTGTGGAACATTCCAGGCAGAGCAATTACATTTGCATAGAAACAAGCAGGTGACGGACGCCCAGCAGAAAAGTTACACAGTGCACCTTTAAGAAGAGAAAGCCTTAAGTTTCTTCTAGTGTTGTCACAGTATTTACATTTCAAACTTGATGTTGATACTAAGGAAAAGGTTCAACACTTTATTTTGAAACCAACATAAGAAAAAAAATAAAATTCCTATTTTTCTCACAATAATAATATATTATATAATATTTACATTTTATAATATTTATTATAGTTTTATATCAGTAAAGTGGAAATAATCTGAGTTTTAACACATAATGCTTCCATCTGTGTCATTAACATTGAAAATCTAAACTGCAGGGACATTTTATGAGCAAAGAAGGTTTTTTTTTGGTTTGTTTGAACATTCGTTGAACAAAATAATGTTGTTATGATTAAACTACTGCAAATAAATGAAAACTATTGAGGGTTAAGTCAGGTTTTGGCCCTTGATAACATTACAGTCGTTAGGTAACAGTTCTAATACCTCATACATGTGTCAGATCTGCTTCTCCAGCTCATGAAATTATAAACTTCATGAAAATTACAAAACTGGAAAAACAGCAACATTTTTAGGTGCACGGTGTAACTTTTTTAGTGGAGGGTGCGCCACCTGCTTGTCTCCATGGAGATGTTACTACTTTGCCTGGTATGTTCTACAGTATGACATTAACCATATCTGTTTCCATGGTAACAGGCAAGTACAGGTCAGATCTGTGGAGATGTTCCCCTGTTCACAGTATGAACCCATGTTTGTTGTTGAACTTATGAGCGATAAAAACATCTGTAATTGTATTAAATGTAAGAATTAAGTTTAAAGTCATACTATGGGACATACAAGGCAAAGCAATATCATCTCCATGGAGACAAGCAAATGGCAAATCTTCCACCATAAAAGTTACACAATGAATTATGTTAAATATGTTTTAGCGATGCACACTGCAAAAAAGACCTATCAAAAAATGAGAAAAAAATACCAATTTTGAGGTAAAAATCTCCTATTTTAAGTGAAGTTTTCTGCCAGTGCAGTAAGAAATTTTCACTTACCAAGTTTTCTTAAAACAAGATGAAATATGAATCTTGTTCTAAGCAGAAAACACGAGTTTCAAGTATTTATGGCAAGATTTTTCACCTTATTGGTTTGAGAAGGACGTTAAAGAGGCTTAACCTGGACTGAGTTAATATAAAAAGTGCTTAGAATAAGTTGTAATATCTAGAAAAGGTAAATCAGGATGAAATATCTTGAAACAAGTAAAAGAACTCATTTTATTAAGTAAAAAAAAAATCTTAAAATTGACCTTTTAAGATGAATCTGCTTAATTCAAGTCAGTTTAACTATGCTAGAAAATCCCTGTTTGTAGTGCAGGTTTTCTACCATATAAATGCACTTTAAACCTGCAGCGTTTTCGTCCTGTTTCCTCGGTTTTCTCCTCCTGGACTCAGTCTTGGTTCGGCCTTGGTCTCTTCTCCACCAATCCTCCTCACAGCGCTTCTGCCTCTTTCGTCATCGTCGGATATCTAATTATAAGGCAGTTCTTCCTGTTGCCACAAACCGCACAGAGGAGCTGCCTGATTACAGCGTCTTCTCGAAATCCCTTAAGGTGAGCCGAGCACGCGCCGTCCCACTTCAAAAAGCTGCTTCGATTATACACTAAACCTCTGGGTAATAATTGCTCTCCCGTTTGCGGTGACAGTTCCTCATCGGGATTTATTATTTTTCTTCCGATTCCGCCCTGTAATGCGCTCAATATTCACAAGCACACGGCGTCACGTATTTGCGTTTGCCGCGCCGTTCGTTTAATCTCGATCGATCGAGCGGGATCAAATGTTACTCATTACCGTGGATTTTGCAAAGACAAGAATCCATTGATGTTTGGGGCCTATTCAGAGCGTGCATCCACTTGAAAGGGGGTTTGCAAATGCCTGTTTTGTTGCTCCATATTCGAGCGGGGACAGAAAAGCTCAAACTACCCACGACGTGCGAGGATTACAGGAGTGATACCGTTTTTGGACGGTGCGTTGTGTAACTTTTCTGCTAGAGGCTCTGTTAAAGGCGTTTTCTTCATGGAGATGTTTCACAGTACGGCATTAAACCTTTCTATCTTCATGGAGACCAAACCAGATCGAGTTCCACGTCAGATCTGTGGAGAGGCGACCCCGCTCGAAGCCAGAATTCCTGTTTTGTTTTTTTTAGGTATTTTTGAGCCGTAAAACCACCTGTAAATGAGTGAAGGTCAAGGTTCGTCAAAAGTGGCTCTCCGTGGAGATGTTATTGCTTTGTCTGGAATGTTTCGCTGTACGGCATTAAACCTTTCTGTCTTCATGGAAACTGAAACAGACCGAGTTACAGGTCAGATCTGTGGAGAGGCGACCCCGCTCACAGCCAGAATTCCTATTTTTCTAGGTATTTTTGAGCTGTAAAACCACCTGTCATTGAATAAATTTAAGGTAGAGATGTTTGATGTCACACTGTGGAACATTCCAGGCAGAGCAATGACATCTCCATAGCAACAAGATGATGACGGATGAACTACAAAGTTACACAATACGCCTTTAAACTCCACCGAAGCAGAAGAATAATTCATATTTAGATCACCTGCTGCTTTATTGCCGGAAAAAATTAAAATATAAATTCGTCCTGTGTGCCACCGTCATTTGCTCCCCACGCTAAGTCACACCCCCTTCAGAGCACGAGCACAACACAATCAGCTTGAATTCACCTAATAATAAGGAAACTACGACTCTTCACATCAGGTATGTGAAGTTATAGCGTTGTTTCGTTATCCTGCTTTTTTATATCCATGAAAATTGGCCGTACAGGAGCGTGGGCTACATCGGCTTGGGGGCGGAGCCTTGTACAAGAGGTGTGGGCTCGTACCTGCTAAACGTGATAAGGGTTCGATTAGGAGGAATCAAAATAGGGCCCAGGAGAGACACACATAGATGACACAGCAGGAGAAAACCCTTTCAGTCGTGTTTTCGATGAGGAAAACAACATCAGAAGACGGTAGGCGATTTTGCATAATACCCCCCGCTTTAAATTAATCAGTGAAGCAAGTCCTGCCTTCGGTGAACGACGGCTTTCAAATCTTCAACTGTCGAGATTTCACGGACTGAATGTCAGAATTTGATCCTATTAAGGTGTTTTGCTCGCGATTAGGACTCAAAACCAAACACAAGAACGCGACATGCCTCAGAATCAGTGCACCGGCCGTCACGTGACTCCCACTTGTCGGCTCGGATTCATCCGCTCGGGATCGTCTCCAGCGGCTGCTCGTCTGCTGCTTGTTAGGAGACATCTGACACCTCACTGTTGACATTGAGAAGGGCGTCTTTACATTAGCCCCGTCCAAGCCTGCAGCCGCTGTCAAAATCACAGCTGTAAACCGCGGCGAAACAGAGAACGACGCTCTCTGTCCATTCAAGACCGGACCACGATATCATTTTCCTCGCTAGAGTTTTGTTATCTTCTTGCCGGTTGTAGGAAATCGTCAGATTACTATTGTGCACATTGCTTTGAATATTGTTCCTGGTACAACTCATTTATCCAGGAGCAAAAAGCAAAAACTGAATTGGGAGAATATTTAATAGAATAATAACAGACTTGTCACCGTCGTATCGTCATGAAAAACTAGCACAGTTTCCATAGCAATTAACAGCTCTGCAAAACGCAATATCCACGTAAGCTAAAGGTGCACTGTGTAACTTTATGGTTGGGGGTCCGTCACTTGCTTGTTTCTATGGATACGTCACTGCTCTTCCTATAATGTTCCACAGTACGACATTAAGCAGCTCTACTTTACACTTATTCAGTCACAGATGGTTTTACAGCTCAATAATCCTTAGAAAAACAGACATTCTGACTCTGAGCGGAGTCGCCTCTCCACAGATCTGACCTGTAACTTCTGGTTTGGTCTCCAGGAAGATAGAAAGGTTTAATTCCACACTGTGGAACATTCCAGACAAAGCAATGACATCTCCATGAAGAAAAGCATTTGACGGACCCTCCACAAAAACAGTTACACAATGACTTAAAGGTGCACTGTGTAACATTACGGGAGAGGGTCCACAACCTGTTTGTCTCCATGGAGATGTAATTGCTTTTGTTCAAATGAAATTGTCCACAGTTTGGCATTAAACTGATCTGTCTTGGATTTATTTATTGCTAAAATAATAATAAAAATAATAATTCTGCCTCTTCACAAATCTAACCTGTCATTTGTCTTGCGAGTCTCCATGGAGATTCTTAAGTTTATGGTCATACTGTGGAACATTCTAGGCACATCTCCATGGAGACAAGCGGAGGACGGACCCGTCACTGGACAAAATACACTTTACATCTTTAAATTAACATTAACTTAGTTTATTTGAGGAGATTCGACTTGACGAGTAAAATGATCTGCCAGTGGAACAAGTGTTTTCTTAATTAGATTTAATTTCTTATTTCAAGTGCAGAGATACGGACAAAAGTTCATGTTCCAACGGTGGATCGTTTTACTTGTCAAGTGAAATTTCCTCAACATTTACTCATCGTGATAAAACTTTCTTAATTTAAGTAATCTCAATTTGGCTCGATTTCAGTGTTCTCAGTGAATTCCAAATGAAAATAATCTAAAAAGTTTTGCTCATGAAAATAGTCTTGAAAATAGCATTCGAAACAGGAAAACCTCGTCACCAAAATCCCAAAGGTTAATTCTGTTTTAGAAATCAACACTACGACAATGAAAACACAAAAAGTCGATGCTATAAAGACGCTATAATCGCACTGCTTTAGATTAGCTTCTTCCAATCTAAAACTCATATGTGATGGGATGAAGATTGGAACGAGAGCGACGTAACATATGCAAAATCCAATATGCAAATGAGCGCACAGTAGGGGGCGCACAATTAGCAGGAGCCACCCCAGCAAAATGTAAAACATGCTCGTTTTAGGAATGCAACAGCTTTGAGCAGCTCGGTTCTCCATAGATGTTTTTAGTATGAAAATCTATGTTATAATATAATGTCCCCTCAAGTTTTCTACGTCATCCGTGCATATTTTAGTCGTATACGAACCCACGACAGACTATAGGAGCCCGACTTTTGTTATTTCTGTTGTAATGCGCTGAGATTTGAGCTGTTGGGGGTTGAATAAGTCACTTCTCTGGCTAATTATTAAAGCAGGGATAGAACAAGCTTTTTGAAAGTATTATATTTGGCAAAAAAATATTAAATAGAAACATTTTTATATGTCATCCATTCATATCTGAGTAAACTGGGAATATATATAAAGCCTATTTTTGTTGTGATGCTCGAAGATTTGAGATGTCGGGGGTTGAATAAGTCACTTCTATGGCTCATTATTGTTTCATTGGACTATTTATTTGGTGCAGCTCATGCCTCTTAATGATACTATCTGTTTGTTTTTTGTTTTATTGTGATTATCCTGTTTTATTTCAATTGTATCAGTGGTATAAAGTTTTAAATTAGGAACATAATATATATGAGCGACATTTCCAAAAAGCACAAAGGTGCTGAAATGGGTGAACCTCCGTGCGTTTGCCTCGGCCACCGCCCCGACTAAACTGCTAAAACATATTTAGATCACCATGTTAATTCATTTCATTGTTGACATGCTCCCCAGGCTAAGTCACTCCCCCTTCACACTGTGAAAAAGGATTTTCTAGCATAGTTAAATAGACTTGAATTAAGCAGATTCATCTTAAAAGATCAATTTTAAGATTTTTTTTACTTGTTTCAAGATATTCCATCCTGATTTATCTTATCTCGATATTACAACTTATTCTAAGCACTTTTTATATTAACTCAGTCCAGGTTAAGCCTCTTTAACTTCCTCCTCAAACCAATAAGGGGAAAAATCTTGCCATAAATACTTGAAACTCGTGTTTTCTGCTCAGAACGAGATTCGTATTTCGTCTTGTTTTAAGAAAACTTGGTAAGTGAAAATTTCTTACTGCACTGGCAGAAAATTTCACTTAAAATAGGGCATTTTTACCTCAACATTTTTTCCCCTTATTTTTGATGGGCCTTTTTGCAATGCAGAGTGCGATCACAACACAATCAGCACGAATTCTGTTGCTGAAACTCTTGCACGCCGTGTCAGGTTTGTGAAGTTGTAGTTTATGCTCTTTTATATTCATTAAAGAGCGAGGGTTACGTAGGCGTGGGGGCTGAGCCTTGTACAAGAGGTGTGGGCTCGTACCTGTTAAACATGATAAGGGTTCGAACAGGACAAATCGAAATAGCGCCCTGGACAGAACACAAGATTACTCACACATGCACGGATGACAGATCAAATGCAAAGAAAGATAAATTGACAGGCAAAAAAAGCATAAAGATAAATGAAACGTGTGACCAGGTGAAGCTCCTTGCGTCTGCCTCCCCGACCACATGACTTAGTGACATATTTACTGGGGGGTCGGACAAGTCGCCTGATAAGAAATGAGCCATATCCCAGCAGGAAAAGGTCGTCTTTCACGCCGTAGCAGCACGCGGTGACAGTTGGCGAGTCGCACGTGGGTCTCAACGTATAAGTTCACCTTTTCTAATTATAGGCGTGTGGAAAGGACTCGAGTCTGTGGTGTTTGCAAGTTGTTTGGAAGGAAATTTCGGTTTTCAAGTTCGATGTTTTTTTATGCAACACCTGAGATCCCTCTTCTTCAGTTTAACTGGGTGTGATTACACTTGCCTAGTCACACGTGGGTCTCAAAATATCAGCTCGCCTTTTCTAATTATGGGTGTTTGGAAAGCGCTGGAGGATATGCTGTTTTCAAGATGTTTGGATGGATTTTTGGGTTTTTTTCCCAGTTAGAAATTATAGTCGTGACACCTAATCTCCATTTGATTCGTGTAGTAGAAGTTCTGACACGATGCTAAATGTTCAGACTTGATTTCGATACTAATGAATTCCCTCAATACTCAATACCGATTACGATACCATGATGAAGATAAAACATGACATTTTTTAGTACTAGAATATAATATTCATGCACAAAATATTATTTTTTTCTTTCTCTAAGCATGAGCTCTTCTATTTGCTCTGATAAAGCACAAAATCACACTAAAACAGTTCAGGAAAGCTCAAATTTTGTCTTCTTAGTGTGATTTTTGTAGTAGCGATGCCCGCTCATGGTTTTAATATCAGTTTTAGTGTTCATTAGTATTAGTAGTTGAC
This sequence comes from Odontamblyopus rebecca, assembly GCA_030686955.1. NCBI lineage: Eukaryota > Metazoa > Chordata > Actinopteri > Gobiiformes > Gobiidae > Odontamblyopus > Odontamblyopus rebecca. Next base: position 38,542,471 of record CM060664.1, read on the forward strand.
AATAGAAAACAATAATTGAGTCCAAATGAACTCCAATCCTTCAGAAACATCTATCCTCTGTACCAACTCATACTTTTTAATATCCTGATTTCAAAATGACCAAAATGATGCAGCCATATTACAAGTTCATAGTCAACAGTGCATCTCATTCATGACATAACATATTTTTAGTGTCTTCTTACCTTTTCCCGCCCAGTGCAATGTCGATGCCGAGCCAGAGAGCCCAGAGACACAATAGGGCCGACCTGCTCCGTCCACACATCTCGGCGATATGAGGACTTTTCAGTGCTAGAGGTCAAATAAAAAGCACACAATCAACATACAGGCAGTGGAGCTTGGACCACATGACGAACCCTGCCTCGTAATGTTGACCGATAGTGCGTAAATCAAAAATAAATACGCCGGGACGCACGCACTGACTCCCCACGCCTCACTTCACGTATGCGCCCCCCCTTAGAGATTTGACATCATCATTTTGAATTAAGAGGCACGTTGCTTGGCCCAGAACTACACACCAGCACAGCATAGCGCGGCGCGACGTTATTTAAAGCGTTAAAACGGCAGCAGTCACGTCGAACGCTAATCGTGCTGTGCGTCTTAATTAAAAACATATGCGTCTCCATCGCGGTCTCCAAAGCAAAGCAAAGCAAAGCGCGCGTGTGTGAGCGTTGTAGCACCTGTACACAGCCTCCCTCCGGTCTCCCCCCTTTACCACCCCGCCGCCTCCTCCTTCCTCCTCTAATACCCTGCAATGTGAAACGCGTCGCAACCGCAATATCAGAATCCCGTACCGAAAATAACGGCATTTGAATCCTTCTCCATCACCGATCTACGGTGATGTCAGCCCGGTTACAAAAATAACCAGGTAGGGTTCCGTTTGGTTGCCGCGGTCCGGAGAGGAGAGCAGCACACACTGGCGACATGAGTGGACTTACTTAGTGATTCTACAGAGGAGAGTCCACTAGTCGAATGTGATGCTCCAAGACGCGCGATGGCAACGTTGGAAATGCACTAAAATGAAAATATAAATCCGGTGTTTGACAGGGATTTGATTATGCGCGAATGGTGCAGATTAGCAGCAAATCCCCACTTCTTCCCGCAAGTTATTCAGAGGAAAGACCGCGGTGTGATCGCTTTTAGGGCTACGCGAATTTAGAATGCAACTGGCATCGATGCGTCTTCAACAAACATGGAACCATTTCGCTTCGTTTTGCCAAATGTGCCTTGACGCTGGTATTTCTAATTGAACATCCATGGAGCTTGTGACTGAAGCATCAAACAGCCTCAAAACGCACCTTCATTACGACGGCAACTCCCCCAGAATGCCCTCGCAGTAAAAAACTCAAGCAAGTAAAATACACATAATCCTGGCCGCTTTTACGCGTGGAAAAAAACGAGGAATTCAAAGCACACTTACGACAGACACCAAAGGTTTACGCTGTCCTCTAATTTTGAACTTTTCCAAGTGAATACGTATCCTAACCCGGTCTGAATGAGGCAAAATCCTCCTGTGTGATCTCGGATCTGACGAATTTTCGCTTGAGGCTCGAGAAGCGGCTGCTGACGATATGCGCAGGTCTCTCTCACTGCTCATTGGTGCCTGTGCTGCCTCCACTGCTGCTGCCGCTGTAGCGCGACTCCAACTCTGTCTGTCGGCAACATAAATGTCCCCTAACTGCGCCGAACGCGCACCGTAACATAACAGACATTGTGTTTGGCGATGGTCGTGAGCGCAGCGCATCCAAACGCAGCGCTATGGAGAGCACCGCTGTGATATAAAGCCCATCCCGCCCATGTTATATGCAGCACAATTCAACTTCCACTGCCGCTGTCGCCCCTAATCTCCTCTACACTGGCTGCTAAATAAAAATCCTCTTACATTTGCGGCTGGAATCCCTTGTCTCTCGCTCTCGATTTCTCTTGAATCTATGCCATGATAACGCAGCTATACCATGTAAGTTACGAACACGAAGCAACACACGCACACGCAGGCAAGCAAGGGGATCGAAACAGGCGTCAAGAAGACACAAAACTGCAGGGAAAATGTTAGTTTCCTCACCCGCTGCAAGAGTCCTCGTAGAAACAAAAGGAATAAAATAAAATCTCCACTCGCTCCTCGTCTGTCCTATGGAAAGCCCTCCACGTTTCGCATGGAGACAAGCCGCCAAGCCGTGTGCCTCTGTTTACAGCACCCCCCAAAATCTTATGTGTGCTGCTACTGCTGCTTATTACAGCGTGCACGCACTGAGAGAACGGCGCTCTCGAGAGAGAGACGAGAGCGAACGAACGAGAGGCGAGAAGAGCGAGGAGGAGAAGCGTACATCTGCAAGGAGGCAAGGGAAGGGAAGCAGGCAGGCAGGAAGAGCAATGGATAAGATATTTGAGCAAGTTAAGTCCCGATTTAGATGACGTTTTTATCGGCGAGGACAGCGCGGCGGAAAACTGCGATAAACCATCAGCAAAAGGCGGTGATTCCCAATGAGCGCAGTGTGTGAAGCCCAGCTGTTGATTTGTTGAGGACGCCTTTTGGAGACGTGTTCTTCGCCCCGAGTTTTGACTGTGGCACGCTGGGAGTGAGCCGGCAGTGTAGTCACGTCAGTCTGGTCTGCAGTGCTACGTTTCCTCTGTCACCAAGTCTATTAGTTATGAGAGACGGTTCTCGGCTTTCACGCGTAAAATGTACAAATATGTTATGGACCAACGCGTAACGTCTATGGAAATCTCAATAGATCAATTATAAAACGTCGCTTTTCCACATCTGTCTCCCCGAACCCTGATGAAACACATTGTCCTATTTACATAAACTAAACTAAGCACGTGAATGTGCCATAGTGTGACCAAACCACACGTGCTCTAGGCGGTTCATAAATACGGTATATTTTATGTGATGCATTTTCCCACTTTTTTCCTTTCCTATACAGGACTCGGCTCACATGTCAGACAAACTCATGAGGCAATGCAGCAGGTGCGCGCCCCTTTCCACACAGCCCACAGTGACAGCGGCAGACCGGTGTGGCGCGGCCGCACTGGAGGAGTTTACACGGGGCTCTCTCCTCCTGAGCTCCCGTCCTCCTCAGACGCAACCACTGCATGTGACTCGACGACGACGACGATGATGATGATGTGCCCGGTGCTCACGCGCGTGCACGTGCCGACATGCATAACCAACACGTGCCCGCGTGCGTGTACGTGGGTGCGCAGAGAGAGAGAGAGAGAGAGAGGGAGAGAGAGGGAGGGAGGGGGAAAGAGAGAGGCTGCCGAGGAAGAGTGAACGAGAGGGGAATAAAGTGTCGCGCTCCTCTTTTACGCGTTTTAATAACCTTCACTCGTCGCGCCAAACAGGAACTGTCAATTACAGGTAGACGCAGCGTCGGCTCCGTGCGTCCCCGCCGCGGCGGAGAGGACGCGCGGCGGAGATGAGATGCGCGTATAGAAAAAAGGCAGGAGATGGATGACGGTAATTTGGGTGAGAGATGTGCAGGTTATGGGAAAATAATCGCTCGCACCGTGAACTGAGCAGCGGAATATCAAAAGCGGAGATGTTGACGGAGCTGCTCGCGCCCCCCTCCCGCCCCTCGCTTTGTGTTCCCGCCACCACCTGCTACAACTATTTCCTTCAACTCTCCGCCCAGTGCACCGGGAGAGGCTGAGGGGAGAAGGAGATGCACATTAACCAAGATCAGGGCCATGAAAAACACAGATTACAACTGCTGCTACTGCTACTGATACTATTACTGCTACTGATACTATTACTACTGCTACTACTACTGCTACTGATACTATACTACTACTACTACTGCTACTGCTACTACTACTACTACTACTACTACTACTACTACTGCTACTGATACTATTACTACTACTACTACTGATACTATTACTGCTACTGATACTACTACTACTACTACTACAATTACTACTGCTACTGCTACTACTGCTACTGATACTATTACTGATACTGATACTACTACTACAATTACTACTGCTACTGCTACTATTACTATTACTACTACTGGTACTGCTACTACTACTACTACTACTACTACTACTACTGATACTATTACTACTACTACTACTACTACTACTACTACTACTACAACAACTACTACTACTACTACTGCTGCTACTACTGCTACAACTGCTACTACTGCTACTGATACTATTACTACTACTACTACTGCTACTGATACTATTACTACTACTACTACTGCTACTGATACTATTACTACTACTACTACTATTACTACTACTACTACTACTACTACTAAATAATAATAATAATCTGCAGTGAGAGAGTCTGGGGGAAAAGTGATGTATTTGCACATTAACTGTTATCAAGGCCATATGAAACACATACCACTACTACTACTACTACTACTACTACTACTACTACTACTACTACTACTACTACTACTAAATAATAACATTAATCTGCAGTGAAAGAGCACATCTGTTATCAAGGCCATATTAAATAGTGGACATACTACTACTGCTACTACTCATTCCTATATCTTTATTTTAGTGTAATTTTGAAATCAATAGCATCTTTTCAGGGAAAAATAAAAAATGTATAATAAAAGGTAGAAATTGGGGCTGTCCCCAAAAGCACAAAATGCTCTATTCCACCTTGTGATGTCATGAATTGGTAGTTTTCAAGTTAACAGCTACTTTGTACCTTTAACTCAACAGAGACAGTTCCAGGTCTGAAATGATCGAAATGATTCTAGTGACGGTGTATAGAGTTTAACAACGCAGTGGAGCACTTCCCTCATTACCACATGACATCACAAGGTGGAACAGAGTGTTTTCATTTAAGAGACAAACTCAGCCTACATGTGCACTATTTGTGTGTAAAAAAAAAAGGAACTAAAAGAAAAACTAAAACACAACTGGAGATATGTTTGTGATGAGGAAACAACATTATAGCACAGATCAGAACTAGTGCAGTCCAGTCTGGCTATGCGTCTGTTGTAGGGAGTATTATACCTGTGATGGTGAAGGCCAAGATAACAAGGTCTGAGCTGACAGTGAAATTCTGGGCATGAAAAAGACATAAAATCCACTATTAATTTTGCATTGTGTTGCAGGAATTGAAGTTCAACCGCTGCAATTTACCTCCAAGCAAAACTTAACCTCTTAAGACAGGCATGTCCAAACTATGGCCCGGGGGCCAAATGTGGCCCTAAGACCAATTGTTTTTGGCCCTCAGGCTTCCAGGTGAATTGGCCCATATTACCACAAGTAGTACTTTTTACTGCATGTTTTTGAAATCTACCTTGATCAAGCAAATGTAGTGTGTCCTTCTGAGGGTCTAAGCCTGAACAAAGGTCTGGAGGGTCATTCAAACCTGTTATAAATGCACAGATTTGAATTACTCAGTGTTTTGATCATCAGTCTATGACCCCCGATCGGCCCTCACGCTGCTCTGTGTTTTAATATGTGGCCCTAGATGAAAAAAGTTTGGGCACCACTGTCTTAAGATCTCCCTGTGTTTTGTCAGAATGCACTGTCCTCCACTTGTTTTTTGTTTTACATTGTTTTCTAAAATGGGCACTTGAACTCTTCCAGACAAACCTTTAGAGAAGTACAGGCCAAGCACATCCACGTCTCTTTAATCCGCAGAGCACCTGCCATTTAAAAACTCCAGCGCCCTCTGACCAGGCATCTCTGTGTTTTATGAAGGGCCCTCCACCATGAGCAACACTTGATATTTTTGCCATAAAAGAGTAAAAAGTTAAGAGTGTGCACTTAACATCCAATTACTGTGTTCTATGAAGTTATTGGGGGAAAAAAAAAAGAAACAAACACAAAATGGATCGTCCGAAGCAGAATGGAGCTTTCTGTTCTGTTGGCGATGTATTTAGGTCAAGGTCTTTTAATGGCAAGTCCAGTGGGGACCAGTAGAAAGAAGTGGGCACGGGTCCATTTTACAGGCTACTGGCATCGCATAAAAAATACATATTATAGCTGAAGGACATGGATAATTAAAGCGCTGGAGACTCACCATGTCCTTTCAATTGAGCATCAAATTATACAAATCACACGACTGTTACCGTATCCAGATCGTGTGTTATAATGTTTTCTTATCAAAAAACATGCACGGAGTTGGGTTTTGTTTCATTCGCACATGTTTAACTCACAAATCAATCAATCAAACTTTATTTATGGAGCGCTTTTCATACACAAATGCAACACAAAGCGCTTTACAGTGATTAAAAACAGGAGAGTCCCACGTTTCCCTCCACGAAGCTAAACTAAACAGACGAGTCTCGAAACTACAACCCCACATAAAGCTGAACTAAACAAGTGAGTCTAACTGTGACAGAACTGCCTTTATTTACCACGAACTGAAACAGGAAACTATGAGATTATTACTGTGACAAACTATCTTTCATAACTCTTTCTATCTCTGTACTATCTTTATAACTCTCTACACTAACTATAATAACTCTAACTAACTACTACAGAGAAAGAAGGAAAATAGAGGAAGAACAAACAAATGGAACACATATATACATCATGACACCACATTAGACAGAACCATGATGACACTGTTCTATAAGACGTTTATGGAATCAGTTTTAACTTTTTCACTGGTCTCATGGTTTGGAAGCATCTCTGCTAAAAACAAGAACTCCCTGAATCAGTTGGTTAAATGGGCGAGTTTAAGGTGATGGTCCATCCTCAGAACAGCCTGGACTCACTGTACTCAGGACAGTTACAGCCGATGTCCCAGAATATTCTTCATGATGCGCAACATCCTCTAATTTCAGAGTTTAAGCTACTTCCCTCTGGTCAGAGGTTTTCAGTTCCAAGATCAAGAACAAATCGCTTTAAAATGAGTTTCGTTCCAGCTGCTGTTGTATTTATGAATAAATTGTAATTTATTTATTTGTCATGTTTTTGATATAGTCCATATGTATTGCAATTTTTAGCTCAGTCAGATGAATTCTTTTATTTATGGAACAACCACTCTGCACTGGAGAACTGCAACACTTATATTTGTGTTTTTATGGGTGTTTATTGTGCAGAATGTGGATGAATGAAATGTGGGACCAGCCTCTCAAATCTGCAAAGCAAATTTACCTACGGGTACAAATAAAGCCTAACCTAACCTAACCTAACCTAACATTATGACAGGACATTAAATTATGACGTGACTTGGCAGCGGGAGGAGGAGTCAGGAGGTGTTTCCATCATTCTGCTCTGTTTGTCCATCGGTTTTCAAGGTCTGCATGAGATGTTTTGAAACTCCATAATCCCTCATGAGAAGAATTTGGGTAATTTCAGCCCTGAAATTGCCGATATCTACTGAGTTGAAGGAGGCAGCGGTTAACTCGAAAACTAACTCTTCATAATATCACAAGGTGGAACAGATCATTCTGAGCTATGGAGATAAAGACAAACGGATAACAGAGGGATACAAACGTGTGAATGAAACAAAACACAACTCCAGGTATGTTTTTGATGAGGAAACAACATTTTAACATGGCTTAAAGCTGCATTGCGGAGCTTTTCTGGTGGAGGTTCTGTCAAATGCTTTTCTCTGTTATTATTGTTTTGTCTGGAATGTTTCACAGTTTGGTATTAAACCTTTTCTATCTTCCTGGAGACCAAACCAGACCAAGATACAGGTCAGATCTGTGGAGAGGCAGAGCATTGACATATCCATAGAAACAAGCAGGTGACGGACCCCGAACCAAAAAGTTACATAATGCACCTTTAAAGCTCACAAGAGTCCGTTTTGCGTAATTTAGGGCCTTTAAGCAACAGTATTCTCTATGGCGTTCACTTACAGGGGAACAGCAGCACAGTGAGGACCTGTGCTGTTGTTGTGTCCTTGGGCAAGACACCCAAGACACCTTGTGTATCTAAGAAAGTGATGTGAAAGTGACTGGTGACAGTCTTTGCAGATTGGCAGCCCCGCTTGTATCAGTCTGGGGCAGCTCGGAGCTAAAGAAAAGAGAATAAAATAATATAAAGTGTGAAATACATTGACTGGTGCTAAAGGTGCTATGTGTTAATGTAGAAAAGTGGGTGACTGACTCACACTGAAGGTGTAAGATAGTCATGGGTGATTGGTCTGTGTGACTAAAGGTCAACTCAGCAGTTAACTGTCCATAGATCAGTGTGTAGCTCCCCTCAATAAATGTCTTCTGCCTATAGTAAAGACTAATGAGTGAATTATCCATGCTGTATCCATGTTTAGTATTTACTTGTGGTATTTAAAGAGGAGGTTCACATGATGGGGTTCAGAGCGAGTTCAGCTTCAGTCTCAGCTCAGCTTTGTGTCTCCCATGTTGGCAGGCTCCTGTCACACGAGCAGGAAGTGACAGGTTCAATCTTTGGCCAAGTACGAACTGTAAGATCGTCTGAAAACTAAAAAAAATATATATACAAAATGAATTTTCAAGAGCCCGTGATCAATACGAGTGTCTTTGGCCCCGTTTAGGTGTTTGATTTTCAACAGAAAAGGCTACAGGGAGAGTTTCTGAAAAGCAGTGATGCACAAGGAGCCGAGCCAAGTGTTGTGCGAGCTGTGGATGTTAAAGTGCACTGTGTTAGCCTGGTTCATCACTGTGTTAGCCTGGTTCATCGCTGTGTTAGCCTGGTTCATCTCTGTGTTAGCCTGGTTCATCACTGTGTTAGCCTGGTTCATCACTGTGTTAGCCTGGTTCATCACTGTGTTAGCCTGGTTCATCGCTGCGTTAGCCTGGTTCATCGCTGCGTTAGCCTGGTTCATCGCTGCGTTAGCCTGGTTCATCGCTGCGTTAGCCTGGTTCATCGCTGCGTTAGCCTGGTTCATCACTGCGTTAGCCTGGTTCATCACTGTGTTAGCCTGGTTCATCACTGTGTTAGCCTGGTTCATCAGCCGGTTTCACTTTGTGGAAAGTGTCTGACCTCGCAACTTCAGGATTTGTTCCCTCGACGGTAAACAGGTACTTTTTTTTAAATTTAACAAATCGCTGCTATTTAGTTGTGACGTATGTAATGCGCCAGAACACACAGTGGTGTCCAAGTAATTTCCAGCACAACAGAAAACCCTGTAGGAAGAAGGACAATAACGTCTTTCCTCTTGATAAAATTCACCAAACATTCTCTTTGTTCCGGCTTTAAATCCTTGATGTTGGGAATCGGCTTCATCTATATCCATCTCGAATACTTTGTTTTGTTTCCTGTTGTGCTGAACCACAAAAGGACCCAGAGGTGAGTTTGACGTCAGGGCTTCACAGCTCTGCTCTGATTGGCCGATGCGCCGACTACAACTTCCGGGTTCTTACAAATCGCCGAGTGTTTCTGATTCCCGACTAGTCGCTGGAGAGAAATTAAATTGCGCAGAGGCACTAGATGACACCAGGCTGGATAACACTGTTGATGAAGGGTCCGCCATCTGCTCGTCTCCATGGAGATGTTGCTGCTTCGTCTGGAATGTCCCGGTGTGGCATTAAACGTATCCATCTTGCATTCACTCAATAACATGGGTTTTTATTGACTTAAATCTTGCATTCTTACTGGGAGTGGGTTTGCTTATATCTTCCCGAAGAAAAAAGTGTATTATAATATATTTTTGTTGTGATTTTCTATCTATCTGGAGGTAAATAAATGAATGAATGATTTTGTTCATTTTATTTTTATTCCTAATTGTATAACATCTCCTCTCTAATGGACGCCGGGGACATTTTGGTGTTAAATCCATGTGAAGTTAACAACCTAAAAAATATACTTTTTTCATGACAAGCTTCTACAGTCACTTCAAAAAGTTTGTAGACTCCTTTTTAATTTCTTTTTTTTTTTTATCATAGTGTAGCCACAAACTAACTCCTATTGAGTTTTTTTTATTTTTTATCCTGGACATGATAGTACCCATAATCCCCCAGTCCTATTTAAGCAGAGGAACCTAGACCCCAATAAGCGTCTATCTCAAAACACTTAAAGATAGACTGGTTAATGTCCACTATAAAGCACACAAATGAATGGGCCGCTACACAGATCTGACATGTAACTTGGTCCTATGGCGTCACTGATGTGTCCATAGTTTAGTTTAGTCTTTATTTGAAGGGACAATGTACAGATACATTAAGTTTAAAAAAAAACAGAGATGTTCTGCACCAGATTATAGCTAGATAGCTAGTTTCCGTCTGCAGTCCCTAATTTACAGGAGTAAATAATACATAATTTAAGATAAACAATAAGAGCAGTATTTCAAAGCACCAGTCTGACACAAACACTCTCACAAACACAGCATCTCATTCATACCTTAGCATTAGATTCAAATTTTTAACACATTCGCACTCGTATGCTGTCCATTATACAACATTTCAGTCCTATTTCATTCAGCGGTAAAAGGTTAAGAATCTTACACATACTGAAGTTACAGTTTCACATCAACAATTATATATTTACATTAATATTTACATAGAATGTAATGAAACATCTGGAGCTGCTTTGTTCAGTGTTCACATGCCTGATTGTTCCACAGCCACTTTTTCACTTCTACTGTAAATGTTGAATAGTTGAATATGTTGAATAGAGATGAATAACTGTAATGCAATACTGTGGAACATTCCAGGTGTCTTTAACACAGGATAGTTTGCGTATAGTAGAGTTCGGAGCCCGTTCTGCCGTAGTGTCCAGTACTGATAGATCCTGGTGTCATACCTACAGTGCACTGCCCTCACTGCTGCTGGGGCCTGGGCAGCTCATGAAGGCTCAGGTCAGAGTGTCCAAGAGAATAAATCAGACGTTCAGACCACAGAGGAGATGCACGTCACCCTCTCCTCTGAGTCCAGTCCAGACAAGAGCTCAGTCATACAGGTGCTCATAAATAAAGCGACACACAGGAGGCGGAGCAAAGTGCTGGTGTCGGGGCTCAGAGCGGCGCGACGGGAGATGGGTCAGAGTTTAAAATTGGTTTCAGATACTACTGTAGATGCGTTGAGTAGCTTTTTGATTGCGGTTCAGCCACCTGCTTGTTTCTATGGATACCTCATTGCTCTGGAATGTTCCACAGTGTGACATTAAACAGCTCTACTTTACATTTATTCAGTTACAGTTGGTTTTATAGCTCAAAAATACCAACAAAAACAGGCATTCTGACTGTGAGCGGGCTCGCCTCTCCACAGATCTGACCTGGAACTTGGTCTGGTTCGGTCTCTGTGAAGATTGAAAGTTTAAAGCCACACAGACTCTCCACCAGAAAAGTTACACAATGCACCTTTAGTATGTTGTTGTTATTTGTAGAATTATTTCCTGTATATAGGGCTTAAAGAGGAGGTATTATGGAAAATGTTGTTGCACTTTTTTATTGTGTTATAATATTCCCTCATGAAAAACATGCCTGAAGGGGTTTTAGATGTCATCCATGCATGTTTGAGTAATTTAGTGATCTCTCCTGGGCCCTATCCAAGCCTTCTTTACTGTTAGCTGTAAGATTATGTCCACTGCTCCACCCACAAGCCGACGTCACCCATGTTCCCACACGACAATTCTCCGTAAATATACAAAAACATGATACAAAACTGTACACAACAACTTGACAAACCGGATGTGATGTGCAGGAGTTTCTTCAGCGAGACGTTACGCTGATTGTTGTGATAGTGCTCTGAAGGGGGAGGGAGTTTGCCTGGAGAGGAAAGGGACGTGGGACTTGTCAAAAACGAAAGTGAAACATGTTAATTTGCTGTTTTTGGTAAATATAGCACAGTAAAAGGCAACATAGTGACCTAAATATATCATGTGTTAGGAGTTGCAGTTTGCATTGATGTAAAATCCCCTCTTTAAGGTTAGGTTAAGGTTAGGATCATGACATTTGTCCCGTGCATTTGACCCATCTTTCAATGTCATATTATTTTAAGCTGCACTGTGTAACTTTTCTCACCATCTGCTTAAGTTACAGGTCAGATCTGTGGAGAGGCAAGCCTGCTCACAACACACACTGCACATATTAAAGGGCCCGTATTACAGGCTATTTCCTGCTCTGTCATAATGTTGTTTCCTCACCAAAAACAGACCTGGAATTGTGTTTTGTTTCATTCACACATGTTTAACACACAAACCTGCACCCAGAGTTCTGCTCTTAAACCGAAAACGCTCTGTTCCACCTTGTGATGTCATGTGGTAATAGACCTTCGCCAGTTTTTTATTTAATTTAAGACCTGGAATTGACCGTCTCTACTGAACTAAAGGCAAAAAATTGCTGAAAACTACAGCTTCATGAGGTCACAAGGTGGAACAGAGCATTAGTTATGTTTATTGTAGTTCTGTAAAAAAATAAAAATAAAAAAATAAATAAAATAGGACCAAACCCGAAACCCCACCCTCAAAAATCCTACCACCCTTTTGTTATAAGTTTGTCATAAATCCCAGTCAAATGCCCGACACCAGTAAACTGCATTTGTCACCAGTTCATGCCAAACAAGTCTGACTCACCGGATGTTTCCCACATTTGGGGTGCGACGACCTGCCGCCTCTGTAAACAAATCTTTTACACCATCGCAAAATGATAGAAAACAAAGGAATTAAGAAATCACAGCTAAAATATTCTTTGCCAAATAATTCTGGGTTTGTTTCTGTTTGCTCTTTGTGTTTTGCTGGGGTGGAAATGATATCCCAGCATCAGCATGGGGGTTATTATTATTATTTTTCTTATTTCGAAATGGGAGATTTGCTTTTGCGTTGACCTGTTGATCCTTCAAATGCTCGTGGTCATTAGGATGTTCAAACGATGTGGACGTCAAATCTAATTGTTAATGGTTTTAAGTCTTTATAAGAATAAACAAAAGCAAAAAACTAAACCAAAAAATATCGAATTGGAATTTTTTGTAACTTGCTTTTGTCTTATAATCTCTCTGCGGCTGACGTCACCTGCTTAAGCTGCAGGTCAGATCTGCCTGTTCGCATATTTTTCCAGGTATTTTTGAGCAGCTGAGTAGAAACTCCTGTTACTCTTTTTCTGCTACAAAGCGAAGGTAAAAAAAAGCACAAATCTGTCGCCTCAAACTGATAACTGAGCTTCACGTCCACTGTCCATTGAAACTGTTTTATGTTGCGTTTTGTTTAATTTCACTTTTGATATTTTACAGTGACATTGTGATGGGTGTGTACTGCATGTATGTGTATGGCGGAATATTCAGTGGTAACCGTGGTGACACAACGCACACATTAGCAAACACTGTCAAAAAACTATGGATTTAAACAACAGATTGATTCATAGTTCGTGGTTCACACATTCACACACCAGTGAACGCAGACATTAGGGGTTAAGTGTGTTGCCCAAGGACACAAAAACAGCTTCATCTGTGGAGCTGGACTCACACGGCCAACCTGTGGGTCAGTGGATCTGACCGCTCAAATAATGTTTATTTATTTATTTTTTATATATGTAGAGAGCAGGATTTGAACCTCCAACCTTCAGATCTGTGGATGGACTAATGCTATTTGAGAGGGACTTGTTTAACAGCACAAATCAACTGTCCTGTTGTAGTTCCAGCTAAAACTGGCTTAGATTAAACTCTAACTTGACTAACAGAGCTTAAGACAGAGCAGTGCCTGCAGTTAGCATTACAGACCCAGGGAAAGTTGATGATATCACATAAACAGAAATCACTGAGTCCTGCATTTGTCAGTTCATTCACAGTCAGGGTGACCAGGTGTCCCTGTTTATCCAGGACCGTCCCAGTTTTGAGCCCCGTGACACACACAGATTCATCCAAAACCAGTGATTTGTCCCAGTTTTATACAAGACATGTCCCAGGTGTCTCTATTTTTGACCAATTTGATCCATGCCAACAGTGAAGAGAGGCATAAATTGTAGTAAAATACAGAAAAACTGCTTAAAAAATGACCAAAACACAAAGAAAATGACTATACTGAGTCACATTAGTGCTGAGTGCAGAACAGTTTTCCTTAATTACCCACTCGTTTCACAATTTTATTATTACCAACCACCACAAACCAGGGATGTCCCAGTTTTTTTATTTTTATTTTTATTTTTTTTAAATCTGGTCACAGTATTCATAGCAAAAAAAATCAAAGCTCGTATGTGTGGGTGTCGGGTTGTGTCCGTTTCACCATTTAAAAGCTTTTCTACTCTGTCATAAATTGTTAATTGCTATGGCAACAGTGCAAATTCTCCACAGACTCACTGGCCGGTTACACGAACACTGAAAATCTGATGATGACATTTCTGGAGCCGACTCATCTTAAAAGTCCAACAGAAATCAGATAATAACCGGCTCGTTCTGCACATGTAAACAGTCAGAGATGGATTACAAAAGTCAGCCTCTAGTGGCCACTGAACACACTGCACCTCAAACCCCACATTACATCATTCATCACAAACAAAAGCCTTTAAATTCCTCACAGTCCAGGTCACACTTGTTTCTCTGCGTATCTGAAGCAGCAGCAGTGGTGCAGGCTGCAGAGATGCTGTGCTGCTCCTCTCAGTTTACATAACACTGATTATAACCCAGAGATTTATCCATCCGACGCACAAGCATTCAGTTTGGCCCGAGCATTAAACCGCACCGACCATCTGCTCCACACTTCCCCGTGCTTTTCCCTCTCATCCTCTTCCTGGACGTCGGGGCTGTCGCTCACACGGCTCAGAACTGGGAACAGGAGCTGGACCTGGTGAGCAGTGAAAAGTGAGAAATGAGCTGTGGAAATGAGGAGTTTGTTTCCTCCCATTTGATTCAGGATGAAGGCAAAAGTTTAAATGGATCGTTGTGTCCGTGTTATATATATATATATATATATATATATATATATATATATATATATATATATATATATATATATATATATATATATATATATATATATATATATATATATATATATATATATATATAATTTTTTACTTTTTACAAATGTGAGAAAAGTTATAAATACATAGAAAATTGTTGCCAGTGTATTGTGTATTTTCACAAAAGTTCAGTTATGAACAAGGAACAAAAGGATGAATAGTGGCTTTGTTCCAGATTAAACTGAATATATGAATAATAACTCTGAAAAGGAGAATCTTCTTCTGCTTATCCAGGGCCAGGTCCCAGGGGCAACAGTCTAACCAGCAAATCCCTGACTTCCCTCACCCCAGACACTTCCTCCAGCATCCAAAACAGATGCCCTCCCCTCATCTGAGACTGGGCTTATCTCTAAGGGAGCGAAGAGAGATTTAAAAAAAAAAATGATTTAATTTAATTAAACTCTGCAATAAAAGGCTGCCCTTGAATCCAGGCCTTTTTACTGTGGGGTGAGAGCACAATGCCTGGATGCTCTTAAAGGTTATAGCAGGAATAAAAGTTGGAGGGTAAAAATGAGGCATAAAATGAAATGCAAAATGTAATACATAAAACCAAAGTAAAAAGTTATAAGGCAGGTAAAAGTTAGAACTAAAAGCTAAACTAAAAAGTTGTATTATTGATTTATTCATTCTAATTTGATCTGGGCGGCACGGTGGCTGAGTGGCAACACTCAGGCCTCACAGCAAGAAGGTTGCGGGTTCGATCCCCGGGTCGCCCGGGCCTTTCTGTGTGGAGTTTGCATGTTCTCCCCGTGTCTGGATGGGTTTCCTCCGGGTGCTCCGGTTTCCCCCATCAACCCAAAACATGCAGCACCTGAACTAACATCAAGGACCATGTTGTCCACCCTCCTGTGGGCTCACCACCTGCAGAGGGGTTCATAGGGGGGGGTCAGGTGCTATGAGGATTGGGCAGCAAACTGCCCCTGTGACCCAGCTGGATTAAGCGGGAGAAGATGGATGGATGGAATTTGATCTGTGCTCTAATATGTTTTTTTCCCCTTAAAGGTCCTATATTACACCAAATTGACTCTGAAGCTTTCAGCCATGTTCTAACGTTGTTACCTCCTCAGATACTTGTGTTTTGTTTGATTCACTCATGTTTGAATAACCCTTTAACGCCCGGTGTGCACTGACCGCAGATGTGATGTGCAGGTCCCGAAAGACTTAGAAAGTCATTAAAGTAGCACCTGCCACACTGACCTGGGTGCAGTGCAGGTGCAGGACATAAAGCCGACAATGTCACATGAGCAAAACAGGAAATCAGACACACAGAACTGACAGATCCAGTGTAGTTTCAGAATAAAATATTCCTGCAGACTCTTGCTTTACAAATGTACTTATCCTTGTTATCCAAAGTCCAGAGAAAGTGGTAATAGTGTAAAATGTCACTCCTGTTTAGCAATAAGGCTTCTGGTACATGCTAATCTATGGCGTAAACTGCCCCCAGCTCACCCTGACCTCACAGCAGCAGAGGCCACAGTCAGTGGGGCAGAAAACCTCACCAAACCCAAATCAGTCAGTGTACACCAGGGGTCATGGGCCATTACTCTTTCTACATCCCCAAAGCTCAAAATGCTCTTTTCCACCTTAGGATGTCATGAAGTGTAGTTTTCAAATTAACAGCTACGTTTTCCCCTTTAGTTCAGGAGAGATTGGCCATAACGTGTCTGAAAACAGTGGAGCACGTTCTGTATTACCACATGATATCACAATTTAAAACAGGGTGTTTTTAGTTTTTGGAGAGAAGAACTCAGCCTAAATACATAAAATTTGTGTCTTAAACTTGTGTCAATGAAACAAAACACAACTCCAGGTATGTGTGTAAAGGGGAAACATTATAACAGATCAGAGCATAGTGTAAAATGGGGTCTTAATCGTGACTAAAGCACTGGCCTGTGCAGAGGACTATAGGCTTTATCATAACCTCAGGCTCTTCTGCATTGCTGCGTGTCAAAAACGAGACATGTTTTCCATCAAAGCGGATGTCTGCGGGCTGCAGAGAGAAGCACATCATGTCCTCCGCTCTGCCTTTGTAAATAATAGAAGACTACATATTATGGCCTGACAATAGAAGCGGCTGCGTTCAATACTGTACAGTGCAGGTGGCGCTGAAAGAAGAGACATGTCATCAGATTCTTTTCAAACATCTTTCAGACAGTGACATGAGTGTGATATATGTGATTACAGCAGTAGCAGGTCATATTTATTAGTTAAAGGTGCCACGTTATGCAAAATTGACTCTTGTGAGCTTTTAGTCATGTTGTGATGTCACAAAGAGGTAGTTTTCAAGTTTGCAGCTGCTTTTTCGCTTTTGTTCAGTAGGGGCTGAAATGATCCAGATAACTGTATTGTAGTGAAGGTGTACGGAGTTTAAAACCACAGTGGAGCACTTTCAATATGACCACATGACATCACGAGGGGGAACAGAGTGTTTTCTGTCTCGATTTGTGCGTTAAATGTGTGAATGAAACACGACCCCATCCAGGTCTGTTTGTGATGAGGAAACATTAAAACAAAGATCAGAAAATCACTTTATAAAGGCTTTTTAATAACTAAAAGACTTGATAATAATTGATTTTTCTTATATTTCTCCTCAGATATGAAATAAACCAAATATGGACTTTACTGATAACAACTAAATTATTTACAATTAAAAAACAATTATTCAACCAGAAAGAGCTCCTCACTTTTGTCGCCAGATCTGACAACTACACCAAACAGCAATGACCCCAAAATATGTCTGTGTTTGCATAAAAATAGAACTTTCTGAAATTGGGATCAATAAAAAGACATGGAAATGAGCGGTGTGGTCCATTAAAGTTTGCATTTGGTTTGTATATACACACTTTTAGTATAATTTTCACTCTGACTTATTACTGACACTGGCATCATTGTTGTAATTTTATTGCCATTTTTAAGCCACACTTTTAGCCGTATTGCAGTGTCGTTACCTCCTCAAAAACAAACCGAGAGTTGTGTTTTGTTTCGTCCACATGTCTGAGGAATCCTTATATTAGTCTGTCTATTTCTCTAAATCTCAAAATGCTCTGTTCCACCTTGTGATGTCATGAAGTGACAGTGATAAGGATGAACAGCTCCCTCCCTGCCTCAGAAGAGACTGGAAATGATTCAGTGAAAGTGTACGGAGCACTTCCTGTATCACCTCATGTCATCACAAGGTGGGGCAGAGTGTTTTCAGTTTAGGGGAACACAATAAATCTGCAGGATTTGTGTGTTAAACACGAACAAATGAAACAAAACACAGCTCCAGGTCTGTTTGTGATGAGGAAACATTACAACATAGATCAGAAAACAGTGTAATAATATGAGCCCTTTAAAAACACACCCATCTACATTAACATTCTATCCCTAAAATTGCTTGAATTTTTTGCTTTAACTTCACGTGAAATAAAAAAAAACAAAAAAAACAAAAAATTTAAATCCAGATTAATTCCCAAACCCTCCAAACCAAACTCTTCATGGCCTAAAACAGTTGAACTTTGAGGTCCGGCTCATACATCACTGTTCTTTCCGCTCTGTGAATATTTGTATTACATTTTGATAAGTTATGACTTTACCCTTTGGCATGAAACTTTTTGACGTTGAGGGATGATTGTAAGAGACTGTGGCCGTCTCTGATGGAAGAGAAAATCTGAACTCCTGTGCTGCAGATTCTCATCTTTTCGGTTTGTGACTTTACGAGACTCTTTAATCCGGGACGTGACAGAAATCAGCGACATTTTTGTCAAAGTGCACAAACGTTTTAACTTAAATGACCATTATCGCCATTATTATAGATTACATTATTTAATGACAACAGTAAGGATGATACAACAGAGTATTATTTATGATAGTTGAAATTTAAACATCATTAAAATCTATTTCTCAACAACAATACTGATTTGTTCGAGTTTATCAGAGTGCAGATGTTCGTTTCGCCCAGTTCGCCCATTGGCCTGTCCACGAGGAAAATCGTCGTCGATGTGCTGTTTGCAAGGACCTCGAAACTGAAATGCACTGTGAAAAATGTGCAGTTCCTCTCTGCATCAACAAAAAAAGAAATTGTTTCAAAGACTACCACAGTGTCTAGTGTGATTTCCTCTCTCTAGTAGAAAAGATTTTGGATAAGCAAAGACCAAAGGTGTTAGTTTTGTATTAGTCGTTTATGGCCTTGTGTTCTTCAGTTGGCCAAAGTGTGTTTAAACATTAGAAATACAGTTCTAACATGCAAAAATAACTATTGTTAAATGTTGTTGTGTAAATTATTGATTGTTTTCCTAAATTTAAAACAGTTTGCATTGACAGTGTATCTTACAGTCGTTCTTTAAAATGATACACCTAAAGCCCAATGGGTCAGATTTGACCCAAATCCTAAATCAGGGAATAAAGGGTTAAAATTTAAACAGTAGATATTTTGGTGTTCAGTGAACTTATAGCAATCATTTAATGCATAGTTCATAATTTTCTGAAGAAGAAAAGGGTTCTTGGGTTCTCCAGGGTTAATGTATGAAGAGTGCACAGTGTGAGACTCACCTCAGCCCACATCTACAGTAATAACACTGCACTAGTCTTGTGTAGTTCTTTTCCAGGTGCTCAAAGTGAGTTTCCAGTGTGGCCCTGGGACAGACAGACAGAAGTGAGGCCGTCAATCTGCACCATCGGCCCCGGACCTGGGACTTGGCGCTGTGGCTCGAGTTGATCCATTTTATGTCATACTGTGGAACATTCTTAGCAAAGCGATGAACCCTTCACCTTAAAAGTTAATGTAAAACCTCTATCCTGACATCTCCCCCTCAAACTTTAAAGGGATAGTTCAGGTTTTTTGACATGAATCTGTACGTCTCCGTCAGCAGAGTCGTGCATCAACACTGACTTACCTCCTCGGTGATGAACAAAGCCTTTTCCAGCAGGATGGACCTTCCCATGAGGCAAATGGAATAAACTAAACGGCTCAGGGAACAAAACATAAAGATTTTAGGTCCATAGCCATAAAATTCCCCACTGAGAACTTGTGGTCAGTCCTCAAGAGGCGATGGACAAAAAAAAACACAAATTCTGACAAACTCAAAGCAAAGTTGATTATGGAAGAATGGACGGCCTCAGTCAGGATTTGGTCCAGAAGTTGACAGCATGGGAGGGAGAAGTGCACAGGTCTTGAAAAAGAAGAGGCAACACTGCAGATATCGACGTGTTGCTTGAAGTCAGTGTAATTGTCAATAAAATCTTTTGCTACTTATGAAATGCTCGTAATTGTATTTCAGTAAAACCATAAAAACATGTGAGAAAACACCTAAAAACAACGACAATGACAATATTTGTGCCATTCTCAAAACTTTAGGCCACGACTGTCGGTATGTGTGTTCAAAACTTACTATCTAACATCTGAACCTCTGCTGCCAGAGCCTAAACCTGCAGACAGAAGGAACATGCACGTTTTTTCCTCAGTATATGGACAGGTCAGGCCTCATGTGGAAGCTCAGAACCTTCAGAAGTCCCTCTCTGAGCTGCAGAGGCTGCACTAGCACTGATTCATGGCTGAAGGTGCTGGGGGTTTAGGTCATGAGGATTCACACTGGAGAGTATTTCAGGTTTAAAACAGTTCAAGCACTGAAAATGGCATCTCACTCACTGTTTTCAGCTTGGATAGTAAAACACCAAATTATAGATAAGCTAATAAATGGTACTTAAAGTTTTTTTTATTTATTTAAGAATAAATCAGCATTAGAATTGCTATGAGTAAAACCTATGTTTACTTTGAGACATGGGGACACATTTAGGTCACGTTTAAACATGTAAAATCACAATTGTACAGACAGTTCCTTTAAACCCCAGACAGAATATAAAATAGATGATTCCCTGGGTGACATTACCAACATGTGGAGACTATTTCAGGAGGTGTGGGAGTCATGCACCACTTTATTTTTACGTGACAGAGAGCACCAAAAAAAAAAAAAAAAACTTCTTCACACGTCTGCAAGCTCATTAAATTCCATCAGTTCAGGAAAAAAAAGCAAAAAAAAAAGAAAGCTGTGAATGTGACGACGGTGCTGAGCCAAGAGGCAGACACCAAAAGTTATCAGCATCACACGGAGAAGTTAGAGTTATTTCTGTAACTTTGGTTTTATTATAGCCAATAGAAACGGAGGCTGGAAGAGACTGTGAAGAGAGATGGCAACCGGTGGATGATTATTTACTGTACGTGTGTGTGTGTGTGTGTGTGTGTGTGTGTGTGTGTGTGTGTGTGTGTGTGTGTGTGTGTGTGTGTGTGTGTGTGTGTGTGTGTGTGTGTGTGTGTGTGTGTGTGTGTGTGTGTGTGTGTGTGTGTGTGTGTGTGTGCGTGTGTGTGTGTGTGTGTGTGTGTGTGGAGTTGCCAAATAAGGACATAGGTGGCGCTCTTGAGTCACTGTTTGACTTGTATGTCTGGAAACTTTTGGTGATTTTGTGTTAAAAAGTTTGAGATTCATTTGCTATATTTGAACATTTAGGCATCAGTATTGGACGATAGTGGAAGTACTATGAGAAAGTGTGTTGTACTGCGCTCCACTGTGTTTTTAAACTCCATACACCTTCACTAGAGTCATTTAGATGATTTCAGACCTGGAAAAGGCTAATCTCTGGATCGTTTTGAGCTTTGATGATGTAGACAGACACATGTTACTCAAACGTGTGAATGAAACAACTCCAGGAATGTTTTTGAGGCGCTAACAGCGTTATAACATGTCTTAAAGCTCACAAGAGTTATCTTCTATAACATAAGTCCTATTCGCACAGGATAAGTACAACCTGGGGACGTCTGGTCATTTGCAGGTTCCCAAACAGCACCGAGGACGAGTCGGACACAACATCGGGTCATTCGAAGTCAAAATAACAGATGGAAGCAAGTTGAATTCAACAGAGATGGAAAGACATAATTAAAGGACAGATATTCTGACTAAAGCCGTATTCACACGGATCAGTTTTACCTGTGGACCTTTGGTGATTTGTAATAATTGTGGAGGACGTCTGAGATCTGAATCCCGTGCGAATGCTCCACGTCTGTAATTTGTAAAGTAAAAATTCCGCCCCAAATGACGAACTATATTTCACCAAACACAGACGTCCTGATAAAACTCGTCCTGTGTGAATCTGCAGCTCAGTGTTTGTTGTAATTGCGTCTTTTCTGTCTATTCCTTTTATTTCCGTGGTCTTTTTTTCTATATATTACACGCATTTTATATCACTTTGTGCCTTTTATGTCTCTTTCCGGCTTGAGTAATGGAGGCTGCGGTAGAAATTTTGATTTGCAGTTTTGAGCTTTTTAGCCTCACAGCCTCTACATGGAAACTGATCCACAAAAAGGGCAAGAGATCCAAGAGGAGAGACAATTCTCACAGGACGTGGACCTGGATGACATGTGCAGCAGCAGTAAGGAACATTTATTATTATTTTTTAGCATATTTTATTAATTTACTTACTTAGCAGCGGGAAAGAGATAGAAACGGATGTGATGTTAGGACATATCCGGTCGTAATTTCAGTAAAATAGAGGAATTTTGGACTTCTCTTATCCCGTGCGAATGTGCTGCAGGTAACACAGAGGTGAGGCGGGAATTTGCAAATGACCAGACGTCCCCCGGTTTGTTCTAATCCCGTGTGAATCGGACTTAAGTGTCTGTTGTAGTTTGAAAGTCCTCGACCGAACCCTCAGTTATGATTATGAAGATTTCCATAACACAAGTCTAATACTATAGTAGAGAACAGTTCAGGTAAAGCAATAACATCTCAGTGGAAACAAGCAGAAAGCCAATCCTCCAAAAGAAAAGTGACATAATGTGCCTTTAAAGTGCCTATACGACATACGATTGACTCTGGTGAGCTTAAGTTATAATGTTTTTACCTCCTCAAAAACATTTCTGGAGTCGTGTTTTGTTTCATTCACGTTTGATTAACACTTTTATTATTAGTGCGTCTCCAGCTTGTGACGTTATGAAGTGGAAGTTTTCACGTTATTTACTTTTTAGCTTTTCTGTCTGAGAAAAAAAAAAAACAGAAAAAAGTAAATAAGTAAAAGAGTAAATCTGCAGGTTTGTGTGTTAAACTTGTGTAAATGAAACAAAACACAACCCCAGGTCTGTTTGTGATGAGGAAACATTAGAACATAGATCAGAAAATAAAAAAAAAAGAAAGAAAAAGAGGCATTTTTCTTTTTTTTATAATTCACTGTGCAATCGCAACCAACTTTTTTTTACACTACATGCTGCAAAATGAAAGATTGTTGGTCACTGGCCTGAGGAACTTTGCAAACATTGTACATTTTGTAATATTCTGGCCTCAATATCGTTCCAAAAAGTAAAATAAGAAGTCTCATGGTGGATGTACATGGGGCCAATCCACCAGATTGGCCAGAAAAAAGATGAAAAAGTTCAGCTTGTGAGTCAGTTTCTTCTTGCAGTTTTCTTGTAGAGTTTGAGAAACTTTAGTGCACAGTTTTCATTTTCAGTTCCCAAACTACTGCCCACTGTGCTCCAGTTTCTCCTCTCGTACTTGCACATCTACTAACAAACATTTATTTAATATTATTGGCCAAGATGCGTCACACCGGCCGTTACAAGAAGCTTCTGACAACAGCGGAAGTTATGGCTGCAACACGTCAAGATAATACATGATATTTCTATATTTTTCTCCATTTGTTTGATATATGAACCATTAAACAGGTTCTGCATTATCCTTGAGATATTATTTACTTTTTCTCATTTTTGTAATCTATTGACTCTTCCAGAAGTGATGTGTTTAGAAGTTCTGGGCGTTTTTATTATTATTAACATTCTACCCCATTTATTTTAATAGAAGAGCAAAATAAAAGCATGGATCTGAAGTCTGACGGCAGCGCAGACAAATGGCTGCTGTTAATATGTTTGTTATATTTGGCGCCGGGTAATAAGAGACAATATCGAACGTCCAGCCACATTTTCTAAATCATTTACTGTGCCGGGTTTGTGGTGCTCGATGAAATAAAAACAAAAGTTCCATTATCAAACTGGCGCGGTGCATTTTTTGTGCATTACTGTCCAGCGTAATGTGGAGGTTTTAGAGTTTGTGGCGTTTGCAGACGAACAATAACTCTGTGCCCCAACTTTTACACAGAGGGTCACATATAGAGACATATTCCTAGAGGAGGGCCACAGGCTATATAACTAACTATGTTTCTATGGATACGTCACTGCTCTGCCTGGAATGTTCCACAATATGACATTAAACAGCCCTACTTTACATTTATTCAATTACAGATGTTTTTATAGCTCAAAAATACCTAGAAAAACAGGCATTTTGACTGTGAGCGGGGGTCGCCTCTCCACAGATCTGACCTGTGACTTGGTCCGGTTTGGCCTCCATGAAGATAGAAAGGTTTAATGCCACATTGTGAAACATTCCAGACAAAGCAATAAGCGTTTGACTGACCCTCCACCAGAAAAGTTACATAATTCACCTTTAAAACTGATAAAGCCACCGTTAAAACCATTAATATATAACTTTATTTACAGACTCAGCATCCAAACACACACACACACATATATAAAAAATATCCTGCAGTGATGTAAGGTCTGGTAAAATTAAAATACATATAAATGGTTCTTCCAGCATTTCCAGATGTAATATTGGGCGTCACTTTCCTTAATATCAGTCAAGCACATTATTAACCTGCACATAAATGTTTGCATTATGTTCCTCATTAAAAAATGTGGGACCCATATTTTAGATCTGGATCACGATGCAGTGAGATGTTCTTGAGGTTGCATTGGTAGAGATACTTTAATTTGAAGTAAAAAGTGCTTCCTAGGATAATTTGGGCCAGATTTAGTTTAGATCTATGTAGCTGGAAGCTCTATATATTCCCTATCAGTCATGCAAATTTATAAAACAATTTAACATTAAAATTTGAGATAATTCGGCAATAATAGTCTTAAAATATTTCATAAATGTCCACTATAAATAACATAAACCACAAGAAAATATATCTTAATCTGTTGCGCGACTGAGCTGCTTGGAGCGATCTGGAAATGACAGAGGAAATAAGGATGAACAGCCTGAAGTGAACGCTGCAGAGACTCTCATTCATTCACTACAACGTCCTCAAAACTCCAGACGAACAGTCCAGGAAAATCTGCAAAATATAAGTTACCGAGCTTTTTCTTGGTAAATACAGCTGTGCTACACGTGGAAACTTAAAGTGCGAACAGACGTGGAGTTCTTATTATTTTTAATTCCAAAGTAAACAAACCAAAAATGTGCACGTTTTAACCCCAAAATGGACTCATTCAGCCAAAATAATAGTATATCCAAAAGGACAAAGACAAAGGAACTGGTGGTGGAGCTGAGGAGGACCAGGGCTGCTGTGACCCCCATCTCCATCCAGGGGGTCAGTGTGGACGTGGTGGAGGAGGACAAGTACCTGGGGGTGAACTTGGACAATAAACTGGACTGGAGCAGGAACATGGATGCGGTTTACAAGAAGGGCCAGAGCCGCCTCTATTTCCTGAGGAGGCTGAGGTCCTTTGACATCTGCAGGACGATGCTCAGGATGTTCTGAGTCTATGGAGGACAGTGCCATCATGTACGCTGTAGTCTGCTGGAGCATCTGTGCCTGAGGGACACTAATAGACTGGAGAAGATCATCAGGAAGGCTGGACATGTTGTGGGGGAGGAGCTGGACTCTCTGACGGTGGTGCTGGACAGGAGAATGTTGGACTAAATCAGGACTATTCTGGACTCTCCCACTAGGCGCTGGCCAATCAGAGGAGCTCTTTCAGCCACAGACGCTGCTGCTCCACTGAGAGACACAGGAAATCTGCCTGTCGCCATCAAACTGTTGAGCTCTGCACTTTAAATCACTGACAAACTACTGTAACATCCTGTTCCTGCTCACACATCTGTATAGATGTAAATATGTCGCTTGATGTAAATCATTTTTGAGAGAACTACTTTTATCTTTTATCTTATTGTATTTATCTGATCTTATTTGTGAAAACTTGATTCTAAATACACGCTCTTGGTCCGTTGCATCTGTACAAAGAAAATTTCCCCTCGGGGATGAATAAAAGTGATTCTGATTCTGTATGTCCCGGAAGTATTCATAATAACCTGGTCCCTGTTCTGTAAATAAACCTCGTCACCGTTTAGCTCCTGCAGAACTTAGCACTGTGGACCTTCAGATTCCTTTCAGTCTCACCTCGCTGAGCATTTCTTGCTACAATAATATAATATACTGGTTGCAAAACATCTTTTTTGTGGTTATTATATTTATCAAAACAATAAATAAATAATCTCCCCATCAGCAGCCGCCGCTGGGTTTGACTTCCTGTTGTAAACACCATTTTGGGGACCTTTTCGTAATGTGTAATGTGTCTACGCTCTATTAACATCTATAACTGTCCTGAAAGAGTAAATCCAAAAATAAGAGTTAAATAAAAAATGCATTGTGGCTAAAGTGTGGAACAGGACCAACATTTTACAAGGGTCTAGGCCACATTTTGTGCTTTATTCATGTTTTATTTTCCGAGCCTGCCTTTAGCATGACCTGTATATAAATAAACCTGGCTTACCCTGCATTGCATTAGCCCAGGTATTTCTGCTGGCGACGCAGTTTGCAGGTTTGAGGAGCTCTCTGAAGATTCCCCGTCCCAATATTAGCAGCAGCCAGTTCCTCAGTGATGGGATGTACTTTGACCAAGTCTTTTCTTCAGATCGATTCGTTTTGTGGAATGGACTGAAAATGGATTTGTAAAATGAAACCAGACGGCAACAGACTTCAGAATCGCAAACATAAAAGTGTTTAACACATTATTCCATTACTTCTGTTCCCACATGAAACTGAATACATCAAATCAATGGCAGAATTCACTGTATACAGAATATGTGGTGATTTGATATGTCCACAGTCACAGTTTATACTCAGAGCGTTTTACATCAATGAACCACTCACCCATTCACACACACACACACACACACACACACATTCACACACTCATACACACACACATTCACACACACACACACACACATTCACACACACACACACACACACACACACACACACACACATTCACACACATTCACACACACACACACACACACATTCACACACACACACACACACATTCACACACATTCACACACACACACACACATTCACACACACATTCACACACACACACATTCACACACACATTCACACACACATTCACACACACATTCACACACACACACACACACACACACACACACACACACATTCACACACACATTCACACACACACACACACACACACACACACACATTCACACACATTCACACACATTCACACACACATTCACACACACATTCACACACACATTCACACACACATTCATACACACATTCACACACACATTCACACACACATACTCACACGCACACTCATACACACATTCACACACACACACTCACACACACACACACACATTCACACACACACACACACACACACACATTCACACACACACACATTCACACACACTCATACACCGGTGCACACAGACACTGGGGGCAGGATGGGATAAGTGTCTTGCCCAAGGACACAACATCAGGAAACATCTGTGGGATCTGGAATCGCACAGTTTGTGACAAAGGCTTGATCGTAGTTTGTTCCCTGTGGCAGAGTGGTTATCACCTCAGCCTCACAGCAAGAAGGTTCACAATGTGATTCCTGGGGCCAGTCTGTGTGGGGTTGTGTGCTTCATTTTAGAGTTTTACATCTAATAAAACATGTACAGTGGGGAGCTTCATGAGGGAATTACATTTAAAATGGTTTTGTTTTCAACCTCAAAATGTGTTCATTGAGATATTTGTCCAATAGAAAACTCCAACCAATTTCTCAAATACAACTTATTCTGCACTGATTTACTGTAAACTTCCCAATTTTCCTATTTAAACAGTTGGAATTGGAAACATTCTCAAATATTACAAAGTGATTATATGTTAAACACACTACAAAAAAGTATTTTCTAGCAGAGTTAAACTGACTTGAATTAAGCAGATTCATCTTAAAAGACCAATTTTAAGATTTTTTTACTTAATAAGATGAGATTTTTTTTTACTTGTTTCAAGATATTCCATCCTGATTTATCTTATCTCGATATTACAACTTATTCTAAGCACTTTTTATATTAACTCAGTCCAGGTTAAGCCTCTTTAACTTCCTTCTCAAACCAATAAGGTGAAAAATCTTGACATAAATACTTGAAACTCGTGTTTTCTGCTTAGAACAAGATTCATATTTCGTCTTGTTTTAAGAAAACTTGATAAGTGAAAATTTCTTACTGCACTGGCAGAAAATTTCACTTAAAATATGACATTTTTTACCTCAAAATTTATATTTTTTTCTTATGTTTAGGCCTTTCTTGCAGTGCAGCAGCAACAGCAGCTCATTTCGTAGGATGTTTGTCCACTAATCTGAAGGTTGGTGGTTCGAATCCCATAATATCACCGGCAGAGCAGTTTGACAGTTTGGCTGGTGTGATTCCAGCTCCCAAAGATAAATGCTGCCGTTGTGTTCTTGGGCACTTAACCCGCCTCGCCCCCAGAGTCTGAACACTGCTGTATGAATGAGTGTGTGAATGGGTGACTGGTCCCTTGATGTAAAGCTCTCTGTGAGTGCACTGAAGCTGGAAAAGCGCCATATAAAAATATGACCATTTACCATTTAAAGGTATTGTACCTGAGCTAAAGTGCCGAGCAAAATATTTTAAATATTTTTGCTGGTTCAAAGTTATTCCTCATTTCCCTTGTGCATTCTGAGCATCCTAATTATTCAGAGTGATCCGTTTATGTACTTTTTATATCGCACTTTTTACAACTGTCAGTAGACAACAGAAAATAGCCAACAGAAAACAGAATGCCAACACCCACTTCATTGATTATCAGGCAACAATCATTTATTATTTTGGCCTCAAGAACTGCTTAGACAATATATCTGTGCTGAGGCAAGACATATTTTGCTGAAATACTAGGGCTGGGTATCAGTTTTTTATCACGATTCGATCCAATCTCGATTCAGATTAGTGTTATTAGAACCACTTTTGAGCTGTTACCTGAGGCTGGTTCTTCACCTCCATTGGGCATTTGCCTTCAACGGCGTAGAGGCGGTGGGGACATGTCACATCCAATATTTGGGGAAGACAAAATAGTCCCTACCAGTATTTTCCATGTTATTTTACTAAACAAAAATATAAACCAAACTCTATTATGAATGAAATGAATGAAAAGCCTTTATTGTCACATGTACAAGACATAAAAAGAAACTGAAATTGGACCTGTCACCCCGTCCGTACATTACAACATACAAAACACAGTTTTACATGGGGAAGACAACAGGGACCGGACAGGAAGGCAGGAGGCTGATAGAAATAAACAAAAAACAGCATCACATGAGGACGGGGGAGGAGAAAAAAAAAGGGGACCGCCCCAGACCAGGCTCCTAACGGGGCCTCGTTTGGAGTGAGTCCACAAAATAAAAACACCTCCGAGCATCAGCAACACAGTCAAACACAGTACAAACATCCCACAGGAGCAGCAGCAGGAGGTGGAGGAAATCCAGCGTAGGCGGCATCCGGATCCTGCAGCCCAACGGCGCTGGATCAGACCCGCCCACCCGGCCGGAGGTACGAAGCTGCGAGGGGTTTAATATTAGTATTAATTTAACATGTTTTATGGCACATTCACACTGCAGCGTCCAACAACTCCGTGGACGCCCCGACGTGGACCAACAGGAGAAAAATACTTGAGGCGTGTCCAGAGCCTCAGCTGTGGTCTGTGAACGCCGTGTTTTCCTGGTCTGGAGACGACTTTAGTGTATTTATTACATAAAATACATCAGCGGAGCTCCGGTCCCGCGGAGCTCAATGATGTGACAGGTGGGGTTAAAGTTCACCGGGGGAAAATGTATTAAAAAATAACATCGATCTTTGAACGTATGAAACAATCTTAAGGAATTAAGATGTAAATTTATACAGACTCAGAAAATCTATTTTTTTCAACACAGCCCTATTAAATACATAGAAAAAATCTATTAAAAAGGACTTTAAATGTGTTGAGTAAAATTGTAAATGTCTTGTATTACACAGTATTGACACTTTTGACAGAGTCGGCGTCAGAGCACATCTACTGCAGGGGCGTGGGTCATCAGCAGGGGGCGCACTGCCATTTGAACACTATTTTAACGCAGTGGAGTCAAACACCAGAAATGCTTCAAACACGTTTTTCCTTTATTATTATTAGGCTCATTATGATGTAAACATTAAACAACAGCCTCAGACTCATCAGAAACACCGTGAACAACGTCACTGAAAGACGCGCTGCATCGGGCGGCACTGACACGAGGCCGTCCAGGCAGTTACGTGGTCGCTTACCACAAAACACAAATTCAAGCAAACGTCAATCAACAATTCATCAGCTTCGTAGGTCTTATTGACTTACAGAAGAGTTGCAGGCGATGAGTAGGCGACTGCTGAAACATCTGAGTGCTCTGTCCTTCCATTTGTTCGTTTGCGTGTCAAGTCTTTCTCGAATACACCAACGGCCGCGAGGTGGACCACAGCCCACAAATGCCCCACCTTGCCGCCGACACCAACTTTTGAGCTTTAAGTCATGTCATAATGTCGGTACATCCTCAAAAACATATCCAGAGTTTCATTCACACATGTTTACCCTTTATTCATTGTCTCTCTACATCTCCAAAGTAGTTTTCTAGTTAATATTTCCCTTTAACCTTTAGTTCAGTAGAGATGTGCAATTCCAGGTCTGAAATTATCCTAAGGATCCTAGAAAAGGTGTATGGAGTTTAAAAACACAATGGAGCGCTTCTTATATCACCACATGACATCACAAGGTGGAACAGTCTTTTGTTTGTGAGTTTTGTTTGTGTGTTAAACATGTGTGAATGAAACAAAACAACTCCAGGGATGTTCTGACACAGATCAGAAAACAGTGAAAAATGGAGCCTTTAAATTCCCATTAACGCACCAACTGCTTCCGTCTGATTTCACTTTTATTTCAGCCAAACTGCTGATCCGCATTAACACCGACCACACTGACCTAATCCCACTTACCTTTTGCATCATCATCATCCAGTTAAGAATCGATTCATCACAAACGAATCATTAGCCGAGTTGTTAACCTTACAGCACCCAGCACCCATTTGATTAATATGGAAACATCTGGCTCCGATTCATCACAGCTAACCAGCGCTAATCCCGGCAAACAGTCGTGGTTTACTCATAATGGGGCGGTAATAAAAAGCTTTTCTTGTTTTGTTTGGACCACTTCCACGCGATAATTGGCGTTGTGGAGGAATTCTTGTAACTCCCTCCTGAGAGAGTGGGTTTTATCCAAGATGTCTGCCTGGATCGATGACAGAAACGCAGCAAGAAGCAAAGTTATTAGCAAATGTACCGAAGTGTCTTGGAGACACAGAGGAGCCGGGAGGTGGGACTGGGAACATTTAGAAATCCAGGAGGCGGATACTGACCTTCAGCTGAACAATGTTTCCAGAATTGTGAAAAATAGAAGGGAGAGCAACGGTAATGGCTTGATTTTGTCAAAGTGAAGTGAAGCTCACGTGTGTAAATGGAGTTATATTTTGGATAATGCGTTTTGTTTGGTTTTTCTGAACATTTTTCGTCAGACATTTTATTAAAGGACTTATGTTATGCTATTTTCTGATCTGTGTTTTAATGTTGTTTCCTCATCACAAACAGACAAACTCTGTTCCCCCTCGTGATGTCATGTGGTAATACTGGAAGTGCTCCACTGTGTTTTTAAACTCCATGCAGTTATTAGGGTGATTTCAGCCCTGGAATTGTACTGAAGAAAAGGGTAAAAAAAGAAGCTGTTAACTTGAAAACTACCTGTACATGACATCACAAGGTGGAACAGAGAACTTTAAAGATGCAGACAGACTAATAGACCCTTTTGGTGTTAAACAGTGGTGATACAGGCTCGGTTTCACACACATTTTGGGAACAGAAGTACGGCAGAGCTTGTCAAGCTCTTCGAAAGGATTATCGTCTAAAGATCGCGAATATTTCCTCAACAAACTGACTTTGACAAACGGTGTCCGACTGCCAGATCCTCGTGCAATCAGTGAGTGAAACTTTAAAACTTTAGTCCACCGGTAGAATAACGATTCTGACAAACACACACAGAACAAACAGCAACATTTTGGTGCTGAAAATATTTTTTATCTCCGTCTTCTTCTGTTCGTGTTCAGTCTGAATGAAGCAGAATGAACGGGGAACAAGGTCACTGTCGTTGCCAAAATGTGCAGCTTTTTTTCATCACTTCTGCTCTAAAAGGGTCTATATATATATAATAAACATGTGTGAATGAAACAAAACACAACTCCAGGTATGTTTTTGATGAGGTAACAGCTTTCTAACATGGCTTAAAGCTCACAATGGACAATTTCGAAGACTTATTATGCAAATTTTTTATAGCTTTTAACCACATTAAAATTTTGTTCTCTCATCAAAAACATATCTGGGGTTGTTTTTTGCTTTATTCACGTTCGTTTGATGAATTATTGTTTAGTAAAAGCCCCATAAAAACGCAATTTCAAAATTCCCAGTTTGGTGACCTCACAGGTAAAAGTCTGGAGGTCACTGCTTTTCCATATATCAAAATCTGAGCATTTCTGTCATCAAATCTGCACGCTTGTGTTAGCATGCTAGGAAAAGTTGTTATCCCTATCTTAAAGCTCCATATTTCTACTGCCTGGTACTATATGCATATACTGCATCCTATATTATTTTACTTTATAATTAACGTTCATTAATTTTCAAAGCTTGCATCATTGCACTGAACAAGCTGCTGGTGTATTTCTTATTTAACATGTTTCTAATATAGCTCACTATTGTTGCACCAGCCCTTTCAGACACATTTAATACACTGTTCAATTCTACAAGACCATTTTTACACGTACGGCTATTCTGTATGTAGCTATTGGCGTGTACAGTATCAGAATTGCCTCCCCATCGCTTCTAGAGGAAACGCGCGCTCACCACAACAGCTCTCCGCAATCTAAAATAGGCCATCGACTGCAGCCTCTAACCCCCACCAGGCTCCTGATTGTCCCCAAACCTCCCCCGGAGCTCGGAGTGGGAGAGAAGGTATCAGCCATGCTCGGATTGTCCCATTCAAGGTCAATCACTTAATCAAGATTGATGCTGGTGCGATGTTCAGATACACTGACAGGTCTGAAGACGGAGCGCTGGATGTGTGGGTATGTGCTTACGTGGGAAACGGGACAATAAGAAGATACGGTTGTACATATAGGCAAAAATTCATGGGTGTGATGAAGGGCGAGATACGTTAGAATTAAAGGGCCCATACTGTGTGATCTATGCTACATACAAACCTCGAGTTAAAGACACATTTAAGCGAGTTAAATACACAAACCCTGCATATTTAAGCTGAGTTAACTTCTCTCAAGCTGAAAACACTCTGTGGTAATACAATGCAATACAATAGGAAGTGCTCTACTGTGTTTTTAAACTTTATACACCTTTACTAGAATAATTCAGCCCTGGAATTTCCACTCTCTGAACTACTGAACTAAAAGGTGTCAGCATATAAACACTGGGCACAGTCGGCGTGTACGGGTGGTGCTGAAACCGGTAGATCAGAATAATGACATCTTGAGTGGAGAAGAATATGAGAACATCACTCAGACGAGCATGAATCACTCTAAATGCAACATTAAAACTGAGGGATGAACACATTAATTCGTTTGAAAACATATTTTCAAAATTGATTTTCCATAAAATTGATTTTCCATAAATTTGACCTGTGTCTGTTCCCAGAAACAAATCGAATAAAGCTGTTACTGATAACAATTATAATGCTGATTTATTTTTTATTTTACAAAAACATTGGACAAGGACGTTGGTCAAGTTGTAATTTGTTGTTTCTGTTCTGAAGGTGATTGTCCAAAGAGCAGAATGAGCCTCACATGAGTCTCTTATTTGTGTTGCCGGTTTCAGTGCTGAAATCCAATCGGTTTAAAGCTAAAATGTCTCTCTCTGATCTGACTGGTCACTCCCTAAACCCCAGCACCTGTCAGTGCTAGTGCAGCCTCTGCAGCTCAGTGAGGAAATGCTGGATGTTCTGAGCTTTCACATGAGGCCTGTTCATGTCCTGATGATGAGGAAAACCGTGTATATACTGTATCCTCTTTTTGCAGGTTAAGGCTCTGGATCTTGTGATTTCAATTCCTTTTTTTGAACAGTAAAAGCACAGCTGCACACAGGTCCTGAAAGTATTCAGAATTATAAAACAGGAACAGAAAATAATGAGAAAAAAGTCTGATCTCTAGATTTAAATGACCTATTTTATTTTTAATGAATACTGATGTAAACAGACATAACTGTAAATGTGTTATGATGGTCAGTTACTACTACTGTAATGGTTGACTACTACTACTACTACTACTACTACTACTACTACTACTACTACTACTACTACTACTACTACTACTACTACTACTACTACTGCTACTACTACTACTACTACTACTACTACTACTACTACTACTACTCCTACTACTACTACTACTACTACTGCTACTGCTACTGCTGCTACTACTACTACTACTACTACTACTACTACTACTCCTACTACTACTACTACTACTACTACTACTACTACTACTACTACTACTACTACTACTACTACTACTACTGCTGCTGCTACTGCTACTACTACTACTACTACTACTACTACTACTGCTGCTGCTGCTACTACTACTACTACTACTGCTGCTGCTGCTGCTGCTACTACTACTACTACAGTAATAATAATAATAATAATAATAATAATAATAATAATAATAATAATAATAATAATAATAATAATAATAATAATAATAATATAGTAATACAGTTGAATATCAGGAACATGTTTAAACCTTCTCCCTCCATAATCTTACATGCAAATCCACTGTAGAAAAGCAGTGATTCAGACTCTGCATTTCCACACGTACGAGTAATAAAATTCAAAGCGATGCGTAAACACTGCTTACATAAGGGCCTCGGTGTGTCTCACATTAGCTGCTCCCCAGCCGCTCTCTCTACCCCCACAAAGCCCGTGCAGCATATAGACCTAGTTGACCATGATTGATGAAAGGCAGTGGGCCACTTTGGTGAGGGAGAAGTGACCAGCGGAGCACACAGAGGTAATAAGGTATGATGGCAGCCCAGGATGTGTTAGCGCCACATGCAGGGAGTGTACCGTCGCATCGCCCCACACATCAATCCACCTTAAGATGAAGTGGCTACAGGCCTGAGAGGCTTCGAGGGGCCCGCAGCTGAGATTCAGCAACGAGAGACGCAATTTGGGCTCAGAAAATTGGAGCGAGCTACGACTGGGCGTTTTATTTATTTATTTTCTATTGAGTGAGTGTGATTGATTCAAAGAAAATGTATTATGCATTCCCGTAGTGTTAGACTTAGGCTTTATTGATCCTCAGGCTAACGTACTTGGACAACGTTTAAAACCGTTATTTCCCTTTTAAACAATGGGGGGAAACCTTTGAACCTTTGAAACCTTGGGAAAAGTATTTCACATTTTTTAACTTAAAATAATGTCTGCGTTTGAAAATATACTTTGTAAACTTCACCTGTTTCCAGTGACGCACGATCTGACCACAGAATGAGTCTGGTGAAGGTTTGTGTGTTTTAGAAACTGCAGAAGTCTGGGGGTTTTGTCTATGACGCAACTAAATGGGCAAAATGCAAATCTGAGAATCTTTGGTGACCTTTGATTAATAGATAATAAAACAATAGTGAGCAAAAAACACACAAATTACACACTGCAGAAAAGGTTAAGATATAAACACAAGCTTAAGATATATTAAAAGCTTAAGATATATCACAAAATTACTTCAAAAGTGGTGTATTTTGCTGCATGGACAGATAATTTTACTTGACGAGTTCTCTTAAAATAAACTACCTCTAGACCAGAACGAAGCGTCTCTGAACTGGTAAGTAGATAATAAATCTGAAAACAACATGAAGAACTTGATTAGATTAATTGATTGATCCCTGTTTGCCCGGGACAGTCCCAGTTTTGAGCCCCGTGGCCCCTGTCCCAGCAGATTCATCCAAAACCACTGATTTGTGTGTGTACAAATTGTGCTATACAAACACACTTGCCTGGCCTATATTATATGATGTCATATATCATATATTATTAAAAATCATGTCTAGTTTTCTCTGTAGTTTGACAACGTTGGGGGAGCTTTAATTTTACTTCCTGGTTGGAAACGGACAGAAGTGGGACAACCACAAATTTGAATAATAATTTTACCATTTTTTCACTTAATAATCATAAAAAAATGACTTTCTGACTATTTTTATTTAGGCTTTTTTTCTCATATACTTGTAACCAACCAAATCCTGTCCAAAGACTGTAAGCGAGTGGTCCATAAACCCACCTTAACCCCACCCCTTCTTATCAGAATGCTTTAGTACCTGTTTAACATCTAACGCCTTATAAGCCTCCGGATTGGACAGTGACAGAGGAATTTCCGTGAGCCCATTGTGCTTTAAGAATGAGAAAGATACTATTAAGATTACGGCCACTATTTCCAATGTCTCACCAACCACGATTCAACCTCCAGCCACATCTCTTAAAGCCCCCGGTCCACAGTGTAATCCTCTTTTCTTTGTCTTCTCTATTATTATTATGAAACGTTTCCTTATTTCTTTTTGGATCGTGCGAGATTTCCTCTTCGACCATGATTTGAAATATACTGTTTTTTTCTCTGACCTCCAGCCCCGAGACATCCAATCAGCGCAGTTGGAATTTGTGTTGTGTGGACCTTAATTTCCTTTGCACCAAATTACCTGTCTGATTCCTGGTGATGGCTGTATTTTGCAAAGAAAGGAGCAGTAAAGGCCAAACTGTGCTTCTGAACTTTAAATTGTACAGAACTGCAGCTCCAGACAAAGCAATTAGGCTAAGAAGATAATGATGTTTCTTTAACTCTTATTAAAGAAGCCTGTATATATAAGTGGACCGAGGCAGTGGACTAAAGCTGGGTTTAAAATGTGCGATTTTGGGGCTGATCTGGACACAAATTTTACCTGCACGACAATTTTTTTTGGATTTTTGCTCTGTGCGTCAGTGTCATACGGTTTACATGGGGGTTACGAGCTGCGATTATCTGCCTACGATAAACACACGACAGCTGATGGTGAAAAGCAGCTTTTGAGGTCAAAATGATCAGCTTTGTACTCTTTACATCGGAGTACTCGGTTAGCATGCTAGTTCTTGACAGCAAAACGTCACTCTGGTCTCTGAACGTTGTGCGAGGTGTTTATTAACTCATCTCACACACGACAGCTGATGGTGAGAAGCAGCTCTTGAGGTCAAAATGATCAGCTTTGTACTGTCTACACCGGAGTACTCGGTTAGCATGCTAGTACGTGATGGAAAAACTTCACTCTGGCCTCTGTGAGTTGTGCGACGTGTTATAAACTCATCTTGGTGAATAATTAGCATGTGTCCAGCTTGTGTACAAGAGGATTGAGCTGCGGACCATGAGGAGGGTTTGAATAGTGTCCAGGAGAGATCGCTAGATTAGTCAAACATGCATGTATGACATATACAACCACTTCAGGCGTGGTTTTGATGAGGGGACAAAGTTCTAACATGGTAGAAAGCCACAATATAACTCAAATTATAGTTATATCAGTATATTTGTTTCTAGCACAAACTCTTTTCAGACCACAGCCCAGATCG
This sequence comes from Odontamblyopus rebecca, assembly GCA_030686955.1. NCBI lineage: Eukaryota > Metazoa > Chordata > Actinopteri > Gobiiformes > Gobiidae > Odontamblyopus > Odontamblyopus rebecca. The sequence continues at coordinate 38,580,086 of CM060664.1, forward strand.
ACCGTCTCTGGTCGTGTGGGACTTTTACAAAAACAAAACAAAAAACTCAATTTTCTCTTTGCAAAAATGAGATATTTGTGTGTTGTGACTTCTTTTGACCAACAATCTCTTACTTTTATATAATTTTGATGACACGTATTTCATTTAAAGGGCCCATGTTACACTATTTTCTGTTCTTTGCTGTAATGTTTCCTCATCGCAAACAGACCTGGAGCTGTGTTTTGTTTCATTCACACGTTTAACACACAAACACTGCACATTTAGGCTGAGTTCTTCTCTCAACTAGAAAATACTCCACCTTGTGATGTCACGTGGTAATACAGGAAGTGCTCCACTGTGTTTTTAAACTCCACACACCTTCACTAGAGTCATTTGGATCATTTAAACATATGTTTTTCTCGAGGGGACCATGTTATAACGCGGCAGAAAGCTCCAAAAAGACCACTTTGCATAATCCTTCCTTTTTAAAGTAAACCTGAATATCTCCTGTAGCCATGGCAACTTAACTGTGAAACTGGCCTTTTACACCTTTTCCTGGAGGAGAAGATTTTGTAAAGAGGAGAAGTTTAATTTTGACTTGGCGAAAAATCACTACTGAATATCAAAGGGCATTGAAAGTGTCATAGTTACAGCTGCACTCAGTCAAGTAAACTTTGATTGGACATTTAAAGGTGCACTGTGTAACTTTTCTGCTGAGCGTCTGCCGCCTGCTTGGAGTTTAATTCATTTGCCTGAAATGTTCCACGGTATGACATTATCTCTTGCAGTTATGAATTAAAGATGATCAGAACTTGTTGTCTTCATGATGCAGAGTTCATGAGATCGATTTGTTTAATGTTATACTGTGGAACATTCCAGGAAAAGCACTAACGTTAACTGTATCTTGCATTTCTTCCGTTCCAAGTGTGTTTATTGCTCAAAAGTACATTAACAACATGTATTCTGTAACATGACCACCTCTCCGCTGATCTAACCTGTAACTTGGCCTGTTGGAGTCACCTGCCCACCAAGAAATGAAAATCACCAGAAAAGTTACAGCGCACATGTAACCCCCGTCTCCAAAACGCATGCAAATATCTCCACCTCCACTGCAATACCATTGGACCCGCCACAAGTGGCGCTGTGTGATAAAAATGACAGAGCCCCGAGCCACTTCCGGTCTCCACTTCCTGCTCCCGGCTGTGGACTGTAGCGCGTGGCAGAGGCTGCACAGAACCGCCCGCGGTACTCTGAATTCTACTCAAAAAATTCTCAAACTCAATGGTGAGTGACCCAAGAGTTTATTTTATATAATTAATTTGCTAAAAGCTTGCTAACTAGCGCAAAAACGGCTAAATTAAGTAAAATAATAACTTCCGGGTTGCCGCGATCAACTTCTCTGAACGTTTTCGGCTCTGTTGAGTTTTGTTTTGAGATTAGAAACTCAAGAGAGCAGTTTAAAATAATGCATGGTCGGACATTGTTTAATTATGTCTATAACGACATTTCTTTTTTTCCCTTTTACTGATGCTGGTACAAACCCATTGAAATTGATTCATTACATGTCTTGTAGTTTAGCTGGTAATGGAGATTATAAATATATATAGTGTTGCGCAACTGAATTTTATTGTTTTTGTTTTGAATTTGGATTAAGTAATTCATTCAAATACAATGCAATGATTACTTTATAAAAGGAATAATAATACTATGAAATGTAACCGACTAAGTAACTGAGTAACTGACTTGTGATATTTATTGTTTTTTTTTTCCTTTGTCACAGGTCAGGTTTTTTGTGTACCATGAACTCTGATTCCTCGTTCTGAGGTGGTGAGCTTAAGACAGAACAAACTACGAACTGGTAGGGTCTTTCTGTTTTCCTCCCTTGTTATCCGGACTCGGATTATTTTTGTTTTTTGGATCATTCTGCGATGAACAATTTTTTTTGCCTGAAATGGATTACTTGTGTTGAACCTTTACATTTTCGATTCCATTTTAAACTCAACTGAGGGTTACAAAACTCAACAAATGGACTTATCAAAGTAAAAAATCTTTGATGTAAAACTTGAAAAGAGACTTGAGCTAAAGTTTTTTTTTTGTGGTCTTTTGCCACACTATTCATTCCAATTATTTATTTTGTTTGTTTTCCCTGTACCTTCTCAATTTATTTAATATATTCAGTTAAACTTATTTCTGTCTCTTGTATGTTTTCATTCTCCCCAAGCTCCCATAACCAATCTGGTTTTTCTGTCAGTCACATGCCTCCCATTGTATAACTCAGCCTTAATTTTTTAGCTTCCCAAACTTTTAAGTTAGCGTACATCGTTACACACACATTTAAAACACTGCCGTAGTAAATTATGAGCACATCTTTGGCTATTGGCATAAAATTAATCCTTGAAATGATTTTCGAAACAGCCATGTGGCCGTTTTGTGTCACTGATCCAAGGTCAGTCTCTCCCCTAATGTCTTTTACCTCTTCTATTAGATTATGAGATGATCTGACTGACTGGGAATATTCAACGCCCATTAGTCGCAGAGCCTCTGTATTGGTAATACGCTTAACCTTCAAATACCAACCGCTAAAATGAATCACATTTTAAAATCAAAATAGGAAACTGCCATTGGTAAATAAAACACACGCGGATTAATCGGAGCAAATGGAATTCCAAAAGCCGTGATTATTTTTTGTTTTGTTTTATTGTTTGTGAATCTGTCATTTTTATTCCATGCACTTCTGAGTAAATGGTTTCCGTTGCTCAGACTAAATTGAATGAATAAAAAAAGCCCAAATTGACTAAATTAGACACTAAAATGCACAACTACAACAGGGCAAAGAAGAAGGCAAAGGAACAGTTCGGACCAGAGCCACACAGACTCACCGAGTCAAGCCAAAATTATCTATTAAGTATTACTATATTATGTTAAATTCAGTAAATACATCAAATAAAACCAATATAGCTAAAAGTCCTCTTGTACTGAAAAGCACACAGTGAAACCCCGTACTTACCATTACCTCACAGGGGCCAAGCCTGGGTCCTTTTTCTTAATTCATTTCTGTTTGTCCACCTTCTCATGAACAGGACTTATCGATCATGTATGTAAAAAAATAACAGGAATCGAACTGTGATGGAAATTTCTTCAAGCTAAAGAAATGTATTGTTTGGGTCTTTCTACTCATGGTCACAGGCAGTGGTGTCTGGGCTTCTTAACACAGGACATTATGTTCAGTCCTTTTCTATCAGGGTTAAAACAGGTTGTTGTTTTATTCATTCTCATCATTTAGAATTATTGGTCCACTTGAGTTCATCTAATTGATGCCCCAGTTTAACCCAGATAAATCGTCTCCTTCTGAAGGCTGTTTAGACTAATACTGTGGTATGTTTTATTTCATGTTGGTGACGTCTGTAAACTGTAGAAGAATCTTGTTTTGTTTGGACAGGTTCAGATTGGGACAGACGGACCTTGTGTGAGGGACAGTTCTTTTTCACTTTCTTTGTAATTGTGCACAGCTTTAATAAATCCAGACTCTTTGATTGAAGACAACTTCTCTCTAGTTTTTATTTTTCTCAGATTTAAAAATCCACAATGTAACCCAAAATTTTACCAAAAAAAATATTTTTTAAAAATTCATTTCCATCTGGACTTTTTTTTTCTGCCTAATTATAAGTCCCTAAATCTATTATGATTATGATTATGATTATGATTATAGTGTGTGGAGAGCGTGTGATGTTCTGGAGTGAATGAACTGACTGATGATTTTGATGAAGGTGATGATTTTAAGATTCTGAGAGAACTGGGTATGAATGAGGAAACAGAAATGTATTTTTTTTTGTCATTTTAAAGACATTCTCTTCGTATGTTTGATTTAATAATATCAGCCTGCCCTTGCACTGGTGGAAATTAGCACCGGCGCTACAACCTGGCACAAGCATCTGTCCTGTTAAGGTGAATGTATACTGTGCACTGTTCCTGCCTCAAACTAAACTAAACTATTATTTATTTATGTTTTTATTTTGTGAAAATTGCTTCATCTTTGACATGGGAACCGTCCCGACCCAACACATGTTCACTGTGCTCCATCACCTCCAGCTGAGCTCCAGTCCTGACCAAGACTAACTCAAGAATCTACATCTGGATCCCGACCGTTTACCCCAGTGGCATCGAATATCGGTGAAATGCAGAGGACAAATACGCCTATAGAGGGCAAACAGCCTCCCTGATCTGTGATTCCAGCTCCCGCAGGTGATTACTGACATTGTCTCCTTGAGCGAGACACTTAACCCACCTCAGCCCCAGTGCGCACACTTTTGTGTGTGTGTGTGTGTGTGTGTGTGTGTGTGTGTGTGTGTGTGAGTGTGTGTGTGTGTGAGTGTGTGAGTTGTGGCTTGATGTAAAGTACTTTGAGTAACTTGAAGGTGAAAAAGCGTCATCTAAAAATGTGACCGTTGCCATTTAGTGATGGAACATATTTAGTATTTTTATTATTTAACAGGAAAATACCAAATATCACGGCTTGTGTGCAGTAAAGAATTCATTTAGATCCAGGAGGTTACCCCAAATTTCCAGTTTTGTTGTGTTGTGCATTACCACCGCCAGCGTGGTGCCCATAACACTTATGCTGGAGAATGGTGATTTTTGGCTGTCACCTATTTCCCCAGCTCCATGTCTGGCACTTCTCTGTCTTTTCTTATTTACAGCCTTCACACGAGCACCCAGCACCCACCCAGCACCCACCCAGCACCCACCCAGCGCCCACCACATCCCCCCTGTTCATTGCCTTATCGTCTCGGTGCCGTGTCTATTACATGGCCCCTCATCTCTTATCCAAGGTTCTCTTGTACTTCCACACGTCTTCCAATCCTGTTCATTTATCTTCCTCCAATTCATGCTAGCCCGGCCACTTTTAAATGACTTTTCCTGGATTATTTGTTTCTGCCCCCAAACTATTTTTCAAACCATAGCGTACCTACCACCTTTGGTTGTTTATTTTTTTTGCGTGGGGCTTTTATTTTTTTTTTGTTCTTCAATTTCCTCTTTGCAGGAATGACATGTTTGTGTGTTGTGGATTCTTTTGGCCAACAGACTCCGGTATTGTGCCACAAAAAGGGCTTGAATGGGCTCATATATGTCATTCCTCAGGCTGGAATGTTCCACAGTAAGACTTTAAACAGCTCTACCTGATTATAGAAGGTGTCTGGGATGGTCTAGTCAAATGAACCTGTGAAGACCTTGAAAACGAATTCAAGGTCCCTTTCATGGTTAAAAAGCTTGTTACGGCTCCAGGCCTCCAGTTCATTCATTTGTGTTGTGTGTGTTTTAATTTCTTGTTTTGTCATTTGGATTCCTGCTCTTTGAGCCCTGGGCCCTGATTGGTGGAGACTTCAACACTCGGCCCCTCCCCCCTCACCTCCAGACCCTCCCCCTGTTTAAGCAGCTTCACCTGTTCAGGGCTGGAGGGCAGTCGGCCATTTTGTGTTTGTGTGTCTCTTTCGTGTCTCTTTGTTTGTACTGATACGTTGTGATGTTCAGATGAAGCTCCTTTCAGCCAACTGTGCCGGTAAATGCACCGACGCTTCATATTGACCCATTTACTCCATGACGCCATCTGCAGGTCAACATGTACAATTATCTCATTTCCATTACAGCCTCATCACTTAGACAAATGTACTTCAAAACATGTGAGAGGATCACCATGAAACGCAGGTTTAGAAACAGGAGCTTGAGTAACTTTGTAGTAGCGTTTGTAAATAAATGAGAATAAAACATTAATATGTTTAATTGTTTTTTATTTAAAAAAAAAAAAAAGGAAGTTACGCTAAAGGTCTACATTGTGAAATTAATAAGATTTTATTCATATATTTCTTATAGGACAAATCTTATTGGCAGTTATGAGGTCAAAATACTCCCAGACTGAGGAGTACTTTCCTTTTTTTTTGGTGCTGGTTCCATATTGGATTTGGAAAGATGCAAATGCAGTCAGATAACATAAGATGTTCCGGGGACTCCACTGCCGTTTGCTGAGGCTTTTATGCTTCAAATGACACGCAGCATTTCCCAAACCAGCGAAACACTTCCTGAATCAGTCACCTGGTGCTTCAGGAGTTCGAGCAGCATCACTGACGTCACCGAACCAAACTTCACTTTGTAGCTGCTCTGATCACTCGACTCACCGAAGCCCCTGTTCATTTTGCCCATCGCCACTAATACGGGTCTGAGTTTGTTTGTTGAGACACTTGCTCAGTTCAGTTCTGTTTTGTGCCTTTTTGTTTTGTCACTTGATTCTGTTTATGTGATTTTCTGTGATTTTTCTTTGGGACACTTGTGATTTAGTTTCGTTTGCGTCCCTTAGGTTGGCACTTTTTTTATTTTTATTGTTATTTTTTGTAAACCCACGTGACTTGTTTATGGCGCAACTTTCTTAATGGTTTTGTGTACATATTTTAGCATGTTTTGTTTTGTTACCTTGTGCATCCTGTTAATTAAATCACCTTATTTATTCCATTTTCCATCTTGTTGTTTTTTTTTTGCTGGGTCGTAACAAGGTTCAAAGCTGATTTTAAAGCACAGTGAGCACAAAGGAGCTCAGAAAAGTTCACATCAGGTTCATTTATTTATTTATTGTTCCTTATTTTTTTTTTTAAATATAAACCCTTAGTTAAACCCTTGGCCTTTTCTCACTGAGCTCATGGAAATTCCCTGAAAAGGTTTTCACTTCACACTTGGGCCAAAAGTCAAAACTGCAAACCAGGGTTCAAAGCAAAGGGTGGATTTTATTTATTTTTGATCTAAATCAACCTTTAAAGGGGCATTGTGTAACTTTTTGGTCTGGGTGTCCACCACTTGCTTGTTTCTATGGATACCTAATTGCGTTGCCTGGAATGTTCCACAGTAAGACATTAAACAGCTCTACGTTACATTTATTCAGTTACAGGTGGTTTTATCGCTCAAAAATACCTAGAAAAACAGACATTCTGAGTGTGAGCGGGGTCGCCTCTCCACAGATCTGACCTGTAACAATACTGGGACCCTGTGCAATAATGTAAGATAGTAATTTATTGTATATATAGTTTTAAGATAGCAATTTATATGACACATAGTTTTATAATCCTTATCTTTATAGATCCTTATAGTGTTTGTCTATTTTTAACTTAACTGTACTTCTGTTGCTGCTACTGTTTCTTGCTGTTCTCTTTACTGTGCGTTGCAACACTGAAATTTCCCCATTGTGGGACAAATAAAGGATATATCTTATCTGTAACTTGGTCTGGTTTGGTCTCCATGAAGATAGGAAGGTTTAATGCCGCACTGTGAAACATTCCAGACGAAGCAAAAACATCTCCAAGGAGAAAAGCATATTTGATGGACCCTCCACCAGAAAAGTTACATAATGCTGTTTTAAGTTTTTTTGTTTTGTTTACTACAGTCCACATGTGGCGTTCAGAGTCGTGACGCCTTCAGTGAGAATCTGCAATGTAAATAATCACAGAAAGAAATAAAAAAAACTACTGTCCAAACTTTTGATGAGTATTTTGCGTATTTATCTTCAACACTCGATGGTCGTTTTTGTATTTATTTGACTTAATCTTGTGCACAGAGGCCAATCCCTTAAAGCCCTTATACCCTCTGCCCTCCTTTGTTTGCTGCCCCCTAGTGTTCACTCACTCACGGTGTCCACCAGCCTCATATGTGCAGGTTTCCTGACGCTCTAATCAGAGCTGCACAGGAAATGTTAATGGGACGAATCTATAGGCTACAAACAGCGGCTAATAATCTTATCTTATTAGAACGCTACGAGTTTATTTAAATCCATTTTGTTTTCTCGTGGATTATAACACGCGGCACGTGTTCCCGAGCGAGGAAAGAAAACATGTAATCATTACGCAAAAATAGAAAAAAAAAATCAATGTTATTGGCCTGTATTTACACCGAGCTCAACCGAGATTATTTAGGTTTTTCTTTGAGCAGAATCATGCAAAACCACCACACACACACACACACACACACACACACACACACACACACACACACACACACACACACACACACACACACACACACACACACACACACACACACACACACACAGACACACACACACACACACACACTCACACACACACACAGACACACACACACAGACACACACACACACACACACACACACACACACACACACAGACACACACACACACACACACACACACACCTGCAGACATCGCCCGGTCACCACTGCTGTATTGATCGGACGCCGTGTTAGTCGCCAGTAAACTTCGATTGGATACACCAGAGTGAAGAGGTAATTTTCTCGGGCCACTTATCTAGATTTTAGTCGGTTTCTAATCACGTCTTTTTCATTGTGAGGCTGGTTGTAGTTTCCAGACCTGAGCTAAGTGTGTGTGTGTGCCGTGTGTGTTCTGGTCTGATGGTGGTGCAAACACAAGGAGAAAAGAAGTGGAATGTTTAGCGTCGTAGATCACGTTTAGGATTTATCGTTGTTGTTAGAAAAGTCCATAATATGGATAATTTAAGTGCTGAAATAATCGGCTGAAGCTGAAATCCTCAGCACAGAACATGGAGTTCTGTTCTGTTCTGTTTCATTCACACGTTTAACACACAAACCCTGAATATTTAGGCTGAATTCTCAAACTGAAAACTCTGTTCCACCTTGTGATGTCATGTGATAATACAGGAAGTGCTCTACTGTGTTTTTAAAGTCCACACACCTTCACTAGAATCGCTTAGATAATTTCAGCTCTGGAAAAGTCATTCTGTACTGACCTAAATGTAAAAGATGTCTGTTAACTTGAAAACGACCTCTACTTTCTGACATCACAAGGTGCAACAGGGCATTTCGAGCTTTGGAGATATAGACAGATTACTAATGATTAATTAAAGGTGCACTTTAGAAGAAAAATGGGCGTAAGCTTTTATTTTTAATTTCATCAACTTGACCTGCCTGTGTCCCAGATACGAGGTAAAAATGTTCTAATCAGATCCAGTGTTTACTGATCTTAGGCTCATTCATTCTGCAAAAGCACTGGACATGTTCCATTTATTTATGTTATAATTTACTGTTTTGGTTCTCGAATCAGAGAGAGAAATGAGCCTCACACGAGTCTCTCATTTGGTTTGTCATTTTCAGTGCAGAAATCCAGTTGGTTTAAACCTCTTTCAGCCTCTTTCACCTCTTTTCTCCTATCTGCAAATGAAGATGTAAAACACTTGTTCCCTTAATGACTCTGCACCTATCTCCATCTTGTACTTATTACAATATTATTAAATTAGAGGTGTTTTTAACGAGGCTTAACCTTGATTGATTTAATATAAAAAGTGCTTAGAATAAGTTCTAATATTGAGATAAGATAAATCAGGATGGAATATTTTGAAACAACTAAAAAAATCTCATTTTATTAAGTAAAAAAAGTCTTAAAATTGATCTTTTAAGCTGAATCTGCTTAATTCAAGTCACTTTCACTATGCTAGAAAATCCTTTTTTTTGTAGTGCACCTCTCCACAGATGCCTCCTGGTGTTACCCTACAAAGATCAGTTTAATGCCACACTGTGGAACATTTCAGGCTAAGGAAGGAGCATCTCCATGAGTTTTTTTATTTCTAACGATCCAAAAAAAAAAAAAAAAAAAAAGTCACATGTACGAAATGTCTTAAAACTAAAGTCTCTGGTTGAAAGTGAGAAGGATGAACCAATACAACCATTAAGACCTGTAATGTATGTGTGACATCCAGCACTTTTATATTTAGTTATACCAATATGTTGAATAATGTTTGTTTTCTTCAGAACTGTATTCATCCTTGACTCATGCCACAGCTGTTCTGTTCTGTTCAGCATAACTCATTTATTACAGAGTCTATTTACATCCACACGTTTGGGTTTAGTTGTTTCTTCTATTCAGATTTAAGTTGCTGCACATCGGAAGAATCTAAATGATTTATTCCCGTCAAAGCCATTTCAGCCGTGTTGAAACTTTGCAATCTGAACTTCCTCCAATCTTTTCCCCTATTATCCCCCATCCATCCGTCTCCCAGCAGCTCAGACATATGTTCCTCCTCTGTCTGCACGGGCATCGCTCCCCCAGCTGCCCCCCTCCCGATGCTTCAGTGCACCCACATCCTGACAGACGAGACGACCTATGGCACAAGTCTATTTATGTATTTATGTAAGCGTTTTTTTTTCCTTTTACATTACACTGTCAAACCCCCATCAAGACGAACAAACGTACTGGAAGAAATGTTAAATCCAAAGACGTCATTGCAGTTATTTAAGTTCACATCTCAGGTTTTGCTTTAAAAAAAGAGTTTTAAGGGTCAATTTTACATGATTTTCTGATGTTATAATGTTCTTTCCTCATCATAAACACAGCTGGAGTTGTGTTTTGTTTCATTCGCACATGTTTAACACACAAACCTGCACATTTACGCTGTGTTCTGCTTTCAAATGCACTTTTCTCCACACACCTTCACTAGAATCATTTGGATGATTTCAGGCCTGGATTTGCCAGTCTCTACTGAATTAAATGTAAACGGTAGATGTTAACTTGAAAACTACTGCTAGATGACATCACAAGGTGGAACAGAGCATTTTGAGCTTTGGACATGTAGACAGACTGATAATGAAGAGTTATTCAAACATGTGTGAATGAAACAAAACACAACTCCTGGTGTGTTTTTGATGAAGTAACATCATTATAACATGGCCTTAAGCTGCCACTGCAGGCTGTACCAACTGTGTGTTTCCATGAAGATTACCTGGAATGTTCCACAGTACAACATTAATCTCTGGCCCTGTCCACACTAGGATGTATTCAAGTCATTTTCGTTGGGAATGCAGTGGAAAACGGCTCTGAAGACGGAACGATCTGGATACGCAGCTCGCACATATTCACCTGAGCACAGATCTGATCCGGCCCCGTGTGGCCACATGAAAACGCTGATACTCTGACGTCGGGGCTCTGGCTGCTGTTCTTATTGGACCGAATCACTGTGACTTGCGCCTTCCTGATTCGCTGGGTTCGTGGCATCGGGCATGAGACGCTATTGCGGAAAAGTTTAAACAAACCCGAGACAAACGGGAAACAGCGTCGGCCCATGAAAAGATGTTTTCACGCTTGAAATCTTCCTCAGCTCAAAATCGGCTGCTGCAACTTCCATAGAACTACAGCAACTTCAGATACGGTGATCCGCTCCTTGTTTTTACTGCCCACATGGTGCCGTGACACCAGACGAGTCATGTGACAAAACATCATTTGGTTGAGCGGTCAGGTCCAGTAACACACATGCTGCTGTTGTGTCCTTAGGCAAGACACTTAACCCCTCCTCACCCCGGTGTGTGTACAGTGGTGTATGAATGTGTGTGAATGTGTGAGAGGTTCATTGATGTAAAGTCCTTTGAGTGCACTAATGGTAGAAAAATGATTTGTAAAAATCCAACAATTTAAAAAGTCGTGGCTTTAATTTACTGCCTCATTGTGATGTTGTAACTATTATTTTATTGGCTGAACCCTAAAGTTGTTTTGCGATGATTATTAGCTAATCCACTCTTTATTTTTACAGCGTACACCCTCCTCTCCCGTCACAAGCCCCACACACACTCACCTCACAATGCTAAACCTCCACGATGATGCGAAATTACCCAGAAAAATATCCATTTGACTCACGGACCGGAAACACAGAGCCTGGGCCCGGCTCCAGCTCTGTGCCACCGCGGCCCCAGCGTCTCACAGTGGCAGGAGAGCACAGCTAACGGGCTAATTAAAAGCACAATTAAAATGGGACTTCATTGGAGCCCTTGCAGTCATTTGCGGAGACGCGTTTGGGAGAGAAGTGACAGCGCATGCAGTGAAATGTGAAATACAGGACACGAGATAATCACAGGGAATGGGGGTAGTTAAAATGAGTTAGAAGCAAATAGATGGAAGACTTGTCATAATGATTATACAGGGGATTAATATGGGTTTAATAGGTATGTTCTTTGAGCAGTGGAACCCATATGACATTCAACAGCCAGGACATTTGTGACAATCAATTAATTTTATATGCATATCTTTCCATTTCTTTACATTTCATCCATGCCATATTTGCTGGTGAGTTTCCTTGAAAAACATGGCTGCCAATGATCCAGACTGGTTTTCTCTGTACATTTAACTGACCTTATTTTGCCCTGACCCTCCAAGAGTTTCACACTTTCATTGTGGTGGTACTTCCGGGAATCCCATTCACTTAAATGGAGGATTTGGGAAAAGTTTCAAAGGGAAAATATGATATGAAGGGACTTGATTTATGTAAACTGTTCAATGCTCAGAATAGGGATGTAACAATAACCAAAATATCATCACAATGCATCGAATCACATTGTTTTAGTGCAGCAACAGCTAAAAAACAGAGGAAACTACATAGACCATGATCCTTTGGTGTTGTCAGCGCAGACGACATGAAGCAATAACTGTTATTAAATGTTTTTAAATATTAATACTTCGTGCTATAACAGGACCAAAGGCTTTTTCAGTCCTTTTAAAAGGAAAAAGTAGCATATTGACAATTGCGTTAGCCTCCACAAAATATTGTATCGGGAGATTTGGATATCGTTACATCCCTAGTTCAAAATCAACAATGCACCAATTCTCTGGGAGACTTTAAGATCTCAGACTTTCCATAAACAAAAATATACAATATACAGTCATTTCTCAGCATTAAAGGATCCATATTCAGTATAGAATTTGGCAGTCGAATGAAAAATAATACAACCCCAATGAGGATTGCAGCGTCCATATCATTTTCTGCAATAAAATGAATATACAGATGTTTCAGTGAGGTCAGCACCTCCTCCTGTACGAGGCCGAGCTCAGAGCCCTTCAGCTCTGTTTACTTCAGGGACACGTGGGAAACAACAAACTCACTGGTCAATTATCATTTTGAACAGATCAAACTTTTATCCAATCAGATGAACAGAGTGAGCGCTTCACTAGCGATGCACTGATACCAATACTGGTATCGAATATCTGTGGCAATACTCAAAAAAATAGCTGGATCAGTTATCAATTCCACGATATTGATTAAATCGATATTCTGGCTGAGAATAATTAACTGGATGCAATGCGCCTTATATCGTTTAAACCTTTATTCATAGGAAGCAGTTTAGTCGTGACTTGAAAAATAAATGACATTTACATAACAACATTGGATCTTTTGTGTAAGTTAATTGTCAGTGTTGGATATTGGCGGATGCTTCAAGTCAAAGTATCGATACAGGTATTGGAAATGAAAAAGCCGGATCAGTCCCGACCACTGACTTTGCAGAAATGCTCTTTTGTTCTTTTGTCCCACTGTGATCCATCATGTTTGGCGTCATAATCCAGCTTGGCTAATCATGTGCATCTTGGCTAATCTACTGTCAAAGATGTCTAAAAAACAACAGACATTAAGCAGCTTCTTTGGCGTTTCCCCGCCTACAAAGAAACACCAACCGGAGCCAGAGCCGAAGAAAAGACTTTTTTTCGGAAAAGTGGCTTCAAGATGTGCAGTGGCTTGAAGCTAACGATGAACGCACTGAAATGTGGTGTAAGCTTTGCCGCTCACATCCACACCTCGCAGATAAAACAGGTTCAAAGAATTTCAACCATCCTTTATTTGACAAGCACGAAAAGAGCAAAGAGCATACGAATGTGGTGCAAGCCATTGCTAATAAACAAGCTAGCCGAGAAGAACTGTCCAGTCGCCCACTTAGCAGATGGCTCAACCAAAGACAAAGAGGTGCATCTGCAGCATCTTCATCATCTACCATGCAGGGAGCGGAAGCAGTGGAGAGTGGGGGCGAAACAGAGGAGGACAGTGGGGGCGACATGGAGGACAGTGAGGAAGATGGCACTTTTTAAGACCTCGCTACATAATGAGTGAGTACCAAACTCCATCTCCTGGTACTCACCTGAGTAACTCACTGAAAAAGTTATGTGCACCCCTGACTATAACCCTCAATACTTCACAATCAGCTTCTATTTCGCTGTTATTCAGTAATTAACCTTTTTTCTGTTTTATTTTTTATTATGTCAAGACAAACTTATGCAGATCAGTTGTTCGGTCGTTGTTGTAGCTGCTTCAAAAGACTCCATTGTGTTTCGTTGACATATTTTCCCTCACTGTGCCTGGGCTCCGTGGGCTTCGGCTCTCAGCTTTTATTCTCGTACACAGTGGTCCTGCCCTTGACAGGGTCTTGACCCGGTATTGACTCGTGCCCTGACCTCTGACCCTCGTAGTCCTGCTATCGGAAAAGCTGAGTTATTGGTTAGGAAACGGTGCTTATGGAAGAATGTTTCACCCTCCAGGCAAACGAGGAAAAATAAAGAACCGAATGAGGGTTTTGTCTGTTACAGCACAACACTCAAGGTCAGTTTACAGTCGTTTGTTGTATTCAGTTCTTCTCCATATTGAGGTTGGTGGTTTCAAACCCATCAACACACTGACACTCTGTACTTGGGCAAGACACTTCCCCCACTTTGCCCTTGTAGCATGAACGACAGATGCATAGGCCTGAATGGAAAGACAGATGCATAGGCCTGAATGGAAAGACAGATGCATAGGCCTGAATGGAAAGATAGATGCATAGGCCTGAATGGAAAGATAGATGCATAGGCCTGAATGGAAAGATAGATGCATAGGCCTGAATGGAAAGACAGATGCATAGGCCTGAATGGAAAGATAGATGCATAGGCCTGAATGGAAAGATAGATGCATAGGCCTGAATGGAAAGAGAGATGCATAGGCCTGAATGGAAAGATAGATGCATAGGCCTGAATGGAAAGATAGATGCATAGGCCTGAGTGGAAAGACAGATGCATAGGCCTGAATGGAAAGACAGATGCATAGGCCTGAATGGAAAGATAGATGCATAGGCCTGAATGGAAAGATAGATGCATAGGCCTGAATGGAAAGATAGATGCATAGGCCTGAATGGAAAGATAGATGCATAGGCCTGAATGGAAAGATAGATGCATAGGCCTGAGTGGAAAGACAGATGCATAGGCCTGAATGGAAAGACAGATGCATAGGCCTGAATGGAAAGATAGATGCATAGGCCTGAATGGAACGATAGATGCATAGGCCT
This sequence comes from Odontamblyopus rebecca, assembly GCA_030686955.1. Lineage (NCBI taxonomy): Eukaryota > Metazoa > Chordata > Actinopteri > Gobiiformes > Gobiidae > Odontamblyopus > Odontamblyopus rebecca. The sequence continues at coordinate 38,595,177 of CM060664.1, forward strand.
GAATGGAAAGATAGATGCATAGGCCTGAATGGAAACAGTATAAGTCAACCTTTGGATATGCTGTGGCCAATTACTTAAAGGTGCAGTGTGTAACTTTTCTGCTTTCACTGTTTTCACCTGCTTTTTTCTAAGGATATGTCATTGCTCTGATTGGAATGTCCCACAGTATGACATTAAACAGCTCCACCTTACAAAAAGCAGACTCATATATGACCTGAAGTGGACTTGTATATGACCTGGAGCAGACTTATATATGACCTGGAGCAGACTAGTATATGACCTGGAGCACTCGTATATGACCTGGAGCAGACTCATATATGACCTGGAGCAGACTCATATATGACCTGGAGGAGACTTGTATATGACCTGGACCAGACTAGTATATGACCTGGAGCAGACTCATATATGACCTGGACCAGACTCATATATGACCTGGAGGAGCAGACTCATATATGACCTGGAGGAGTAGACTTGTATATGACCTGGAGGAGTAGACTCGTATATGACCTGGAGGAGCAGACTCATATATGACCTGGAGGAGACTTGTATATGACCTGGAACAGACTAGTATATGACCTGGAGCACTCGTATATGACCTGGAACAGACTCGTATATGACCTGGAACAGACTCGTATATGACTTGGAACAGACTCATATATGACCTGGAGCACTCATATATGACCTGGAGCACTCGTATATGACCTGGAGCACTCGTATATGACCTGGAGCACTCGTATATGACCTGGAGCAGACTCATATATGACCTGGAGCACTCGTATATGACCTAGAGCACTCGTATATGACCTGGAGCACTCGTATATGTCCTGGAGGACTCGTATATGACATGGAACACTCGTATATGACCTGGAGCACTCGTATATGACCTGAATTGGGACACGGCGGCACAGAGCGCTCTCCTCCAGCTCTCGTGCAGATCTGCTCTCGGGGTAATGGCAGCAGCTGTGGGAGGAGTGGGAGCACCAGGCCCAGAGTCAGTCCTGAGCTCACGCACCAGCTGCCCTCCTCTCGCCGTTTCCATGGAGACGCAGACCTGACCTTATTTTGGGCTGAAAAGTATATCGCACATTACGATTGAAGAGCGCAGAACTTAAAGGGCACCGTGACACTGATCGTTTATTAATAAGGTCAGATAAAGCCGCGCATATATAAAGTCACGTTTTATATGATATTTCTGGGAACAAGTCGGCCACCACACTGTTGTTTGTTTAAAATGGATGCCCTGTAGCAGTTTATAACATATTAATATCCAATTATGTCAACACATCCAATGCAATAAGTCCACAATATACTAACTGGCCAGTAATATATTAACTCGAATGTACCAAAACATAATTATTTGCTGGGTATTACCACAGATTATGGTTCTTGCAAGTTTTACGTCATGTTGTAATGTTGTTACCTCATCCAAAACACACCTGGAGTTGTGTTTTGTTTCATTTGTTATCTCCAAAGCTCAAAATGTTCTGCGATCTGTGTGTGCGATACACCCTGTGATGTCACGAAGTGGTAGTTTTCACGTTAACAGCTCCTTTTCACTTTTGTTCAATGGAGATTGGCAAATTCCAGGGCTGAAACTATCCAAATGACTTTAGCGAAGACGTATGGAGTTTAAAAACACAGTGGAGCACTTCCTGTATTACCACATGACATCACAAAGTGGAACAGAATGTTTTCCAGTTTGAGCGAAGAACTGAGACTAAATATACAGGGGTTGTGAGTTAAACACATGTGAATAAAACAAAAGTGCTCTTGACATAAACATCACTGGTTGAGAGGTCAGATCCACTGACCCACACGTGAATGCTGTGGTTGTGTCCTTGGGCAAGGCACTGGTGACTGAGCGGTTCCTTGATGTAAAGTGCTTTGAGTGCCCTGAAGGTGGAAAAGTGCTGTACACAAATGAGGCCATAACACTGATCAGAAAATAACACAATATTATGGGCCATATAAACAAAGAAAAATGATATAAACTGTGATAAAATAAAAATAAGACCTGCATTAAAGTAAGATAAAAATAGAGTCTGACACACAAAATGTACTATGAAAAATTGAAAACTAAATATTTAATTTATGCAATTTAACCATAGTCCGTATATATGAGTGGACTAAGCTAAGCCGTTAGCCGCTAACCCGTTAGCCGCCGCGTGCCAAACAGGAAGTGCTCCAGGAGGCTCTTGGGGCTCCTTCACATTAGGATCTTCTCATCCCTCTGTCTGTACCTGCTGCTCTGAGCCTCGTCATTCTGGACTTAAACTGTTCGTCTGAAGCCGCCACACAGGATCCTGAACTTTTCATTTCTCTGTTTTGTTCCTGAATCAAGATCTGAACATAAATAACGGACCAATCAGACACCTTCATTCCCCGAGGCCCCTCCCCCTAGCGTTAGCAACAGGTTTGATTGACAGCTAGCACGTTTTGCCCCTCCCACTTTCCTGCCCCGATTGACTATTTTTGAAATAAAATATCTCAAACAGTCAAAATATCTAACGTTACTAGAATCTGAACGAGCAGAATTTAGCGAGCATAAAGTAAAGTGAATTTGGTTAAATTGCGACTCTATTGTTGTTCGTACGTAACAGAACAAACAACATAAACCAGTGACTTAAACTATTTAAAGTTTGATGATGAAAGCTCAAAGTTTCCTTATTATTCTCAAGAATCACTGAAATACCGCGGTCCAGGCAGAATGGTGCACTCTGCCGCTCTGCCAGGAGGAGGCGCCACATTTAACCTCCTCACTCCTGATTGGCTCTTGTGTTGCTATGATACTCGCGGGAGGATTTCCAAATATGGACCTGGCTTCACTCAGTCCACTCAGAGATACGGAATATGAACTGAACCCAAAACACGTCACGTTCTCCTTTCACATCAGACTCCTCAGACATATTTACGTTAACCTTAACATTAACCGTTGCTGAAAACCACTAACATCACTTCCTTCTAGCTTCTTACCTCCATCTCTCCACTCCTCTCCACCCTCACCCCGTTCCGATGTAACTGCTGCTGCTCCCCGGGGACCTCTGCCGTGTTCCCCATTAGCATAGGGCCTGTCCGCGGCTCCGGGCTCCTCATCAATCTTCCTCTTGTGATATGCAAATGTTGAGGCGGCGTAGAAATCGTCTTAAAACCAACACGTGTAGGTCACTTTTCCACCTCTTTCACTCCGTTTCCTGACATTTGCTTTTTAATATCACTTTTATGGTCGCTATGAAAATCCATGGACTGTACTGCGTTTGTCTGCAGTATTTATGGAGCTCCCGGGATGTGGTTTCTCGGGTTAATTGCCGCACTACATCACACCTTCTAATGAGAACAAAATCATATATTCTCACACTAAGTGTACGAGTTCTCCTCTGTGCAGCTGCATCTAAACACACTATTGCTGAACTAAAGGTACAAGGTGATCTAAAAACTACTACTTCATGACATCACAAGGTGGAACGGAGCATTTTGAGCTTTGGAGATGTAGCCAGACGCCAACTCTATGTTTTTGATGAGCTAGACTACATTTGACATAATATAGGGGCAATATAAAGGTGCACTGTGTAGCGTAATCGATATTAAAACTAGTATTGAAAGTAGGTACTCATTTGAGCAGTATCAATACTAACATGGTATAGTTAGAATCATGATTTAATGTTGAAAATCACGTTAAATTTTGTAAAGGAAGACACTATTTTCCATCCATCCATCTTCTCCCGCTTAATCCGGCTGGGTCGCGGGGGCAGTTTGCTGCCCAATACTCATAGCACCTGACCCCCCCTATGAACCCCTCTGCAGGTGGTGAACCCACAGGAGGGTGGACAACATGGTCCTTGATGTTAGTTCAGGTGCTGCATGTTTTGGGTTGATGGGGGAAACCGGAGCACCCGGAGGAAACTCATCCAGACACGGGGAGGAACATGCAAACTCCACACAGAAAGGCCCGGGCGACCCGGGGATCGAACCCGCAACCTTCTTGCTGTGAGGCCTGAGTGTTGCCACTCAGCCACCGTGCCGCCGTGACCATGATCATGATCAAGACACTTTTTTCTATGTTATAAAGTTGTTTCCATTACAAATGTACCTGGAGTTGTGTTTTGTTACATTCACACATATTTAGCTCACAGCTCCTGCGTATTTAGGCTGAAAACACTCTGGTAATACAGGAAGTGCTCCACTGTGTTTTTAAACTCCATGCACCTGTATCATTATAATCATTTAGATCATTTCAGTCCTGTGTTTGTCTAACTTTGAAGTTGCCTCACACTGTGTTTGCCCCTCCCACTCTGCCCCTCCCACTCTGCCCCTCCCACTCTGCCCCTCTCACTCTGCCCCTCTCTCTCTGCCCCTCCCACTCTGCCCCTCTCAATCTGCCCCTCCCACTCTGCCCCTCCCACTCTGCCCCTCTCACTCTGCCCCTCTCACTCTGTTTGCCCCTCTCACTCTGCCCCTCTCACTCTGCCGCTCTCACTCTGTTTGCCCCTCCCACTCTGCCCCTCCCACTCTGCCCCTCCCTCTCTGCCCCTCTCACTCTGCCCCTCCCACTCTGCCCCTCCCGCTCTGCCCCTCTGACTCTGTCCTGCTGTTCGTGTTTTGCCACCAGCAGCAGGGGAGGGGCTGAATCAATGCTACAGGCAGCAGTGCATTATGGGAACTGCAGTTTAAATGGTCTTATTTTAATCAGGAGCTCCATTAACAGAAATTCGTCTTGTGGACCAGTAGACATTTTCTCAGGTGCCGTTTTTTGCCGTTTGAGACCCCTGTTCGAAAGTACTGAAGAGTAAATCAGCCTCAAATTTACCACTCCATGACATCATAAGGTGGAAAAGAGCATTTTGAGTTTTGGAGATGAAGAGGCTAATAATGCAGGGTTGGTCAAACACGTGTGAATTAAAGAAAACTTGAGTTATGTTTCGATGAAGTAACAACATTATAACTGCTAACAGCTCACAAGAGTCGCTTTGGCATAATTTAAGACCTTTAATTATTATTGTGGTATCAGAATGAATATGGAGTATCAAGTCTACTCCTGAGTATCGAAATTGAGTTTGTAATTTTAGTATCATGACAACACTGGTCCATAGAGCTTAACATTATTGCTTTTCTTCACATGTTCTGCAATAAGGACATGAAAAACATCCATTAGATTTGAGCAGCGCAGGGCCACAGCTCCCGGACGCATCGTGCACTGACTCTAATGCAGAAGTTACGACGCCCAGCAGACGTCTCCACACAGTAAACTGCTTCCGAGGCTGTTTAGTTACAGTAAGAGCCGCACATCCTGGAGTCTTATTGGACTGAGCCAGTTCTAAACATGTGCATCTGAGGCCTGAGGGACGTAACACCAATTTATTTCCTTTGCAAATTTAAGACGCCACTGTCGCCTTTTAGGTCCAACTTCTCACTGATACGTGCAGCAGAATCCGTTTGTTTTCTAAGGGAGTCATTGCTATAGGCCAGTGAGATTCAGTACAGATGGGGGGAAACTCAAAAAGCATATTGGTCAGTTCTGGAGCAGGGAGTTTCTGGGTCTAGTCACAAACAGGAATAATGTGCATTTATCTTCTGGATATTTCATGGTAAAAGTGCAGTTTAATCTATAGGAGAATCTGTCTCTTGCCTCTGTCCTGGGAGTCTGACAAAATCCAATCTACTTCACTTTTTTTTTTCTTTTTAAACCAATATCTAATTAGAAAAAGCTCCTGGAATTTTTTTGTTTGTTTTTTTTAGTCAGGAAGTCCCTCATTAGGGAGTCCCCAATAAAGGATAATAAGTAAATCATTATTACAATTGGTAAAATAATAATATATTAAAAAATAAAATGTAGGGGCAGTGGTCGGATGTACAGTGTCATATCTTTTTTTTAAATTATTATTATTCATTTATTTAAAGGACAGTGCAGAGTTAAACATGAGGCCGAGGCAAAAACGTCTGCACCAGATCAGAGCCGCATCTGTCGTCCTTAAACATTTACAATTATCATTTCATCAATACACAGAAATAAGAATCAAATTTACACGATAAACTCATCTGTATTGAATCTTATTAAAACTACATAAATAGTCATTCATTATCATTATTTCCCTTAAAAAAGAAAAAAAACAATCAATTCATCATCAAACCCTAATATAAAAGTTCACGTATTATTTAATTAACATCATTCGCAGATAAAAACTATAGACAATAAACACTGTGTCGGCAATAAAACCCTTCTACAAAAAAAAAGAAGTTAAATCCCCATTATCATAAATATTTGTCCCACTTAAGGCCACACAAACCCAACGTTTACTGTGGATTAAATAATCAAACTGTACAATTCCTCAAGGATCTAACAGTATCGTATTGTATCGTATCAAATCGATGTGTCCCTGCCCTTTGGTCCAGTAAACACAGTGAACACATGACATCATTTATCTCCCATTATTGGACTTTTTATTACTTAAAATTGTCGGATGAATTTAGCTGAGCTGAAGTGATCAGTCTGGGCCTGTGGTGTCAGCTGCTTGTCTCAGTGGAGACGGATACGTTTAATTCCGTCGGTGGAACATTCCAGGCACAGCAATAACTCCAAGGACACAAGAGACGCACTCTCCATCAGAAAAGTTACATAGTGCAGCATTAAAGTGACACCTTGCAACCTTCTGGAAGGTGGAATGTCACATGCACGATTTCTCACCTGCATTTTTATGGCATTTAAAACAACAACAACAAAAAATGCAATAATATGGAGCAGTAAAACCAAATGAACAACATTTCCATGGAAACGTGCAGGTGAAGGTCCTTTTCCAGGCCAAATAAGAGCCAGGTTTGTGGAGATGCAAGCCCACTCACAATAAGGATGCAACTTTTTCAGTGCAATGAAAACATCGAAAATAAAAAACAAATGAAATCAAATAGAAGAAGATAAACATGTGTTGTCTTTTTTCTGTGGATTATTAGTCGACGCAGCAAACGTCCTTATCCCACTGTAATCTCACTACACCAGGGTGACGCCCACACGCCTAACAGTGCCGATAATACACCCAGGCTTTTCCCATCACTCACTCCGCCTGCCTATCGCTCTTTCTTACTCCACCTCTCCTCTCCTCCGTGCTCCCTGCACCATCCTCTCTCTCCTCCCTGTACAGTAATCCCCACAATGAATGTCTGGTGTTTAAACTGCAGTGTCAGGCCTGGGGTTTGGGCTGAGTGAATGTGGAGCTTATAAGTGTGAGCACAGGGACACGGGGAGAGGGCTGAGTGGATCGGAGCCGTGCACAGGGGCCCCATTGGGTCCGACACGGGATAAACAGTTTGCATAGGAGCTGCCACTATAAGGATAAAGACTTCAGGACGTCGGTGAACACGTGCTGTTTATTCAGACGCGGCTATAGGGGAAACAGCGTCACTTTCTGAAATACGACTTACGCAGCAAAATGGTTCTAAAACACAGCTGCATAGTGTGTGTGTTAGTGAGAAGCAATTAAACGAACGCTTTGTGATTAAATGCTGACAGTCTGATCTGTTTTTTGTTCTTTTTAATACTCAATACTTAAAAACAAAACAAAAATAAACTTATTTTTAGACTGTATTTCTAAAGGGACAGAGCTAACCACTGCACTCCAAATATGTGCACGGGCCTGTTTCTGACTCCACACTGCACATTTCTCTGATCTGGCCAAGATTTTAGCATTTATATCAGGTTATTCATCTTGTTTTCAGGTTTATTATCCTCTTACGAGTTCTGAGACTGCTCAGGTCTCGTCTAGAGAGAGTTTATTTTAAGATAACCTGACAGGTAAAAAGATTTTCCTGCCCACAGAAATGAAGTCCACCTGCGAGTTGAAACTGTTCACCTTTAAAATCCTGACTCAAGATAAACCAAAGCTGTGCCCTAAATAGTGTTAGAATGAGTGAATGAATCAGCCGAATGAGTGAGTGAGTGAGTGTCACACGTCTTTGCACTGCTGGACTTATCTAGATGAAACTGTATTTTTTATATGTACTTTAGATTTTAGGTCAGTGTAGAAAAGCTCAACCAGGGACAGGGGTTGAAAATGAGCATTTGCGAAACTCTGTGCATCACATCAGCTGCAAGTTCTGTTCTGTAACTGCGTCCGACTATTGTCCCTGTCAAATAAATAAATAAATAAATAAATAAATCTTGCTGCACGGACAGATAATTTCACTACTTTTAAATAATTTTCTGATAGATTTAAGTGTTTATATCTTAAATTTTGCTTTTTGGCAGCGCATCAACTCCGTGTCCAATTCACTTTGTAATAAAAACCGACAAGAAACAAATCAGACGCCGTCTTTTCCAGACGTTGCTCCTGGTATCGTCAGCAACAGGTCTGATTAACAGCGAAAGTCTCACTCCCGATCGGCTCTTTGGTTCCTGTGATAGTTGCAGCCAAAATTGCAAATATGGAACTCAGCTCCTCAATGGCCAAATTAATTAATTTGAGTTGTTGATCATTTTAATCTGATGACATAATTCCATGGGGCTGTGATGTTAACTGAATCACTTCTCTGTTAAATTAATCTGAGCTTTATTTTAACACAGTCTGACCAGAAAGAGCTGGTTTGGTGGGAACTTCAACAGCGGAGCATTTGTACGTTTAAACAAGTCAGTCAAACATAAAATGACAATTACTCTCATATTTTTGTTGGTAATCGAACATCTAAACAGGACCATGATGCTCATATTGATCACGAGCTTTGGAATGAATGAGAAAAGTTCAGTTTCCTTTATTAGTTCAGACGAGCACAAAAGCCTCAATAAACGTCAACATTCTTACGTAACATATTCTGTATTATAAGATACAGACAATAGATAGTGGAACATTAGAACCTATGATGCTTTTCTCATTTGAAAGTTCAAAGAATGAGGCGCAATTATTTATTTTGTTGCTCAATAATTTGAAATTCACTCCGGAAATTTGCCATTTTTCTTTCACAATGAAAAACCACAGTGAATAAGTCATTGAATGTAAATTAGCTGTTCGCTAACTTCGGCACATTTACACATGTGTTTTTGTACTGATGTTTATTATTGTGCATTATCTCTTACATGAATAAATAAATAATTGGGAGAATGTGGTGTTTAAATCCATTTAGTATTTTCTTTACACTGCAAAAAAGGCCTATCAAAAAAATAAGAAAAAATATCAATTTTGAGGTAAAAATGGCCAAGTCTAAGTGAAATTTTCTGCCAGTGCAGTAAGAAAATTTCACTTACCAAGTTTTCTTAAAACAAGACGAAATATGAATCTTGTTCTAAGCAGAAAACACGAGTTTCAAGTATTTATGGCAAGATTTTTCACCTTATTGGTTTGAGAAGGAAGTTAAAGAGGCTTAACCTGGACTGAGTTAATATAAAAAGTGCTTAGAATAAGTTGTAATATCGAGATAAGATAAATCAGGATGAATATCTTGAAACAAATTTTAAAAAATGGCATCTTATTAGTAAGTAAGTAGTAAGTAAAAAAAATCTTAAAATTGATCTTTTAAGATGAATCTGCTTAATTCAAGTCACTTCAACTCTGCTAGAAAATCCTTTTTTGTAGTGTAGTTTTCAAACAATCTTTTTTTTTTTACAGTGTTTGCTGTGCGTCACCGTAGTAACTGCTGAACATTCCGCCAATAGACATGCATGTAGAACAACCCCAGCGTGATGCCACTGCAAAGCATCAGCAGAACCAGTCTAAAGCCACTGAATGTGAGAGGACGTGAGCAGCGCTGAGCCGTGTCCACTGCAGAGACGCCTCAGAACGTGGCCCAGGCCTGACGTCCGAGTGGGAAACAGTTAATCTGAGTCCAGGGGCCACAGGAGGCACCACAGCCCCCGTGGACCTGTTCATTAGAACCCTGGAGCTTTCACTGCAGAGAACTGTGCCGCACGACACGAGACATCACATTCCCCTGAACTCATTGTGCAGAAAAGTTGTTGGATAAATCATAAAAAGTCATTTCAACTAAAGCCACTGCCAAATGTAACCGTCATTAGCAGAATTATTTTCAGATTCAGAAAACTTGATTGGTCCCAAAGGGCAAATGCAGCTTCCTCAGAGCAGTTTCACTCACACATGAACAGATCGACTGTGTCTGAGTTTATAAGAGGAACGAAACACAGCAGAAAATTACAACACAAATAAGGTAAAAACAAGACGACCGTCAGAGTTTAGCTGTTTAACAGCAGAAGGTCTGAAAAAAATAAAAGAAGCAATTGTCAGGAGCCAAAGGAGCCAGAGGAGGAGAGGAGCAGAGGAGCCAGAGGAGCCAAAGGAGCAGAGGAGCAGAGGAGCCAGAGGAGCAGAGGAGCCAGAGGAGCAGAGGAGCAGAGGAGCCAGAGGAGCCAGAGGAGCCAGAGGAGCCAGAGGAGCAGAGGAGCCAGAGGAGCCAGAGGAGCCAGAGGAGGAGAGGAGCAGAGGAGCCAGAGGAGCCAGAGGAGCAGAGGAGCAGAGGAGCCAGAGGAGCCAGGGGAGGAGAGGAGCCAGAGGAGCCAGAGGAGCAGAGGAGCAGAGGAGCCAGAGGAGCAGAGGAGCAGAGGAGCAGAGGAGCCAGAGGAGCAGAGGAGCCAGAGGAGCAGAGGAGCAGAGGAGCCAGAGGAGCAGAGGAGCCAGAGGAGCAGAGGAGCAGAAGAGCAGAGGATGGAGGGGCTGAGCCAAGAGACTTTGGACCTTAAGAGCTGCTTAGACCAGTGCAGAGTCTTGTTCCCATGGTAATGCCAAGAATAATACTAGCATGCTAACCCCGCACACCCTGATTATCAGGCACTAAAACACTTTATAATTAGATGCTAACAACAGGCAGCAGTCATGGTATGACTTCAAGACCTGCTAATACACTTTATGTGCAGGGAGAAGACCAAGTTTGCTCCGTAGAAAAGGGGAAAAAGTTGTTCGTGGGAAAAAGTCTGGTACAGGAAAGACCTAAAAGAAGAGCTGTTGTGTCTGTTCCAGAACTATATTCAGCTGTGGATCACTGTGGTACAGTTTGCACCTTTTAAATTGCAATGTTCAAAAATGACTTGATGGAAGAAACTCCGCTGAGCTCCTCACCCCAAACAGGCAGTGCCCAGTGGGAGCTGACGTCACCATAAACGTCAGCACCACTAAGAGTCGGCGTCTGTTATAGATATGTTCAGATCACAGTACGGAGCTTTGTACCAAAATGACTAAATCCTACAGGTAACACTACTGAGAAAATAAAACTGGAGAAGGGCAGAAAGGCATCTGTACATCTCTTATGGTGGCAGTGAAAATGGGCATTGATCAGCAATATGGCATTTTATAAATAAGTTTAACAATACTGTATATTATATATAATAAAAGTCAAACATGCAAACATCACTCCAAATACAACTTTGGGTGAGTAAATGATGATCACTGTAAAAAGTCGATTTTGCATAATAGTTTTAAGGCTGCAAAGGTTCAGACAAAGGTTCCACTCAAACATTGTGTGGAGGTGTAATCCAGAAGAACTCTTCCACTCCAGATAATCCACTTGGAGTGAGTGAGCAGATGAGCCATTTGTCCAGCTGCTCAAGTACAAGTCGACCCGGTGCCCTGCGTGTGGGAGGGCGGCTGCCGGCCCGTCTTCTGCACTCACCTCCTGCCATAGGAAACACAAGAAGCTGGTTGCCATGGTTTCGTGTGGGATTTTAATCATATGCTGTGAGATGTTGCGGATCGTGATCGACTTTGTATGAGGACTGATTGTGCTCGTTGTTACGGGCTGTTGTGGTTTGTAAATTTTGAAGGATCGTGTGTAATTGAATTGTAATTTCATAAGGTAATTGTAAACTAAAAAAATAATTTGTTTAATTGAATACGTAAAAAAAAAAATCAGATTTTTGCAGCCCTGGTACAGATATTCTGTAAAGGGTATGGGAAGTTAGCATGCTAGTTGTTGACAGCATTAGTGCATTTAAGTTTATTCAAACGTATTCCAGCAAAGCAGCCAATTAGCAAATGCCAAACAAATCAGCCAAAATGCACAAGCTTAAGCACGTACAGTTTCTAAAACACAGTCAAACATTTTACATTTTAGTTTGAAATCACAAACCTCCTGCTAAGTCTCCAACTCCAGGATCAGCACTCAGATCAACACAGTCTTGTTTTTCATTTGCAAACTTTGACTTATTTTGGACGAGGACCCAGATCTTTTTCGTGCCCAACACTAAACCAGTGTGTCCAAATAAGTCAAAAGTGTTCTATTTGCATCATATTATAAAGCATTTTATTGTCTAATAATCAGGACGTTTGCATTGCGGCACAAGTTCTGCCGCAAGATCTTATGAGCCAAAATTGCTAGAAGATCGTGCACACATGAGAAAAATGAGCTTGTGAGATTTTTTTCTTCCTGATTTTACCTTTGGTTTGCACAAGAAAGAGTTAAGAGCTGTTGAGTTGTACAATCTGAGAATCTGTAATTCCAAAAAGCAGCACTACACTGATCACTAAAGTATTACATAAAATAAATGAACCCAACATTGTGAAAGGGATTGCACTACTATAATTTATGACAAATTATGTCAAAATCTCGTCTCACGTCCGTGGACCTAATCTCGTGATGTGTCCCATGAAAATTGTGTTTCGTCTCACCCCTGGTTAGCATGCTAGTTGTTCTCAGCATTTAAACTTACCCAAACTTATCAAATTAATGTACAAATTACATAAAAATCAGTTGAAAAACACGAGCTAAATCATCTACTATTTCCAAAACATTTTACCTTTTCTCCATGTTTGAAATCAAACTCAGGCTAAGTCACCGACTCTAACGCCAACGCTCTCTGATCAACACATTTTTGTTTTTGAGTTGCAAATTTTGACTCATTCTGGACAGGACCCAGATCTTTTCTCGACTAAACCGATGTATCTTTGTCCATCGTGGCTGGTTTTGGCTGCCGGCAGTGATTAGAAGAAGACTTCGTTTGGTGAAGGGGACCAGGTGGCAGCTCATTTGGCTTTCGCTTTAGGTGGATATTGCTCACCGCACTTTTCGTTTTGGAATTTAACACTAAGTGGAGTTGAAATATTTTGTTCTTGATTTGGTTTGTGCGCTATAAAGGATAAGTGATTTATGACAAATATTTAATTACACTGAAGAAAGCTCTTTGGGAAAACAAATTGTCCACTTGTATTTGAGCTGCAGGATTCTAAAGTCACAAGAGTCAGAGTTAAATCCATTTGTTTAGCTTCACATTCTGTTAGCGTCACGTGGCACTAGACTCACAAACACAGACTGTATAAAGAAGTGGACTAAGGGAGTGTGACGTCACCCATAGCGTTCAGTTCCAGTCAAATGAAGCTCACTGAGGCTGCATTTAAAGGAGCAAATTTGGAGCCAAGTTCAATATTAGGAATAGGAATTTATTTACGTCAAAAAAAAAAAAACAAACAAACATGTAGAATGGGTTATAATGAAGATTTTAAAGCCAAAATGACGAGGCCACTGCAGCAGTTACAGAAAGTGACCATTTTTTATGAAAAGTCAATTGGAGCCAGAATCGATGGAGCTGGAAGCGCGCCCATGCTCATTTCCTATTTGGAAAGTGGTGTCTCAGGGTTATGGTACTTAGGTTTATTTATACAGCCTATGCTCACAAGCTACGATAGTTATTCCTTTGATATCGTTTTACTATTTACATGAAGCCTGTTGGTTTTCACTAAGTGCAGCTGAACATATGGACGTGTTTGAGTCGCTCAGTATCTTAAAGGTCCCATATTACACTATATTCTGATCTATTTTATAATGTTTACTCATCAAAACATACTTGGAGTTGTGTTTTGTTTCATTTTTCAATTTTCTTCACATGTTTATCACACAATCCCTGCATATTTAGGCTGTGTTCTTCACTTCAAATGGAAAACACTCCTTTCCACCTCGTGATGTCATGTGGTAATACATACAATAGGTGTTTTTAAATGGTTCGCAGTGGTCCAAAGTTATTTCTCATTTGCTTTTCCAAGCGTCCTAATTATGACTGCCATGACTGACATCCATCCACGACTGACAAAAACATGGTAACAGAGCACTTCCTGATTATCGCACCAGTAAACACTTTATCATTAGATGCAGACTTGTTTTGACAAGACAGATTTTTCTTAGTACTTGGGGAAAACTTGGGTAGAGCCCTTTAAGCCTGAATGCTAATGAGCTCGTGTTGGTGGTGACTTTTCCAGGGCCCATTGCCCATGAGCAGTGTGTGCAGTGAAGGAGCAGGTCGTGTGTCACTGATTCTGCACTTATTCTGATCAGCCCCAGTGTGCAGGTCTAATCAGAACAGGATGTTCCTCATCAAATATATTTGATCTGAATGAGTGCGGCTCTCTCCATGAGAGTGGCCATGATGTGTCACACTAATGTCAATTACACAGGGGGTTAAGGCGCTAAATGCAGATTACAGCTCACTTCCTTCACTAATGGTGTGTTATCACAAGAGGTTAAGCTTATTAGAAACTTCATAATGGCCAATAACCCACAGAGCCATCGAAACCAACCAGACAAGGACTATTTCTCCTCTCTGTCTCAGTCATGGAGCTAAATTTAGAAATTTAGACTTCTATAACCACAATGTGTAATTAGACAGAATAAATTGTTTGTTTATTAATTTTCTAATTCAACAGTGGATCCAATTATAGTTCATTTGATTACATTCACATTACATGTATTATTATTTTATGACATGTATTTCATGCTTCTCTGTGTTAATGATACAACATGTGACTTTAGTCTGGAGATGGGTGAAGCCTTGAGGACGGTTTGGATAAAAAATTAAGACAATAATTATCATTCACACACAAACATGTATGTATCAAATCTCATCTTTTATTCATTTATTTCTTTGAGTGATCATGCTTCTCTTATAGCTTATTTCTTATGCATTTATTACTGTAAAAGCTCTGGTTGTTTGCCATTATGATAATTGTTCTTGTGTGGGATCCAGAATACTAAGTTCTTCAAGACATGATGATGAAGATGTGAGTCTGATCACTGATGAATCTCTGTGAGTTCGGATGGGAGTGATTGACAGGTGGATCAACCAATCAGGGACACACACAATCTGTCCGTACCAAAAGAAATCTGTCTGCTCATGAGGATATTTATATATTTATTGTTCTTCTTTGCGTTGTAAATAACTATATTCAGTATCTCACAAAAGTGAGTTCACCCCTCACACTTCTACAAAAATGTAATGATATCTTTTCATGGGACAACACTGACGAAATGACACTTTTATACAATGTAAAGTCGTCCACGTACAGCTTGTATAACAGTGTAAATTTACTGTCCCCTCAAAATAACTCAATGCACAGACATTAATGTCTAAACTGCTGTGAGTTCACCCCTAAGTCAAAATGTCCAAACTGGGCTCAAAGTGTCAATATTTTGTGGAGCCTCCATTATTTTCCAGCACTGCTTTAATCCTCTTGGGCCTGGAGTTCACCAGAGCTTCACAGGTTCCACTGGGATCCTGTTCCACTGCTCCATGACGACATCACAGAGCTGGTGGCTGTTAGAGACCTTACGCTCCTCTACCTTCCATTAGAGGCCCTACAGAAGCTCAACGGGGTTTAGGTCTGGTGAAATGCTTGGCCACTCCATCACCTTTACCCTCAGCTTCTTTAGAGCGGCACTGGTCTCCTTGGAGGTGTGTTTGGGGTCATTATTATGTTGAACACTGCCCTGCGGCCCAGTTTCTGAAGGGAGGGCATCAGGCTCTGCTTCAGTATGTCACAGTACATGTGGCATTCATGTTCCCTCAATGATCTGTAGCCCCAGTGCTGCAGCTCATGCAGCCCCAGACCATGACACTCCCACCTCCATGTTTGACTGTAGGCAAGACACACCTGTCTTTGTACTCCTCACCTGGCTGCCACCAAACACACACGACACCATCTGAACCAAACAGGATTATCTTGGTCTCATCAGACCACAGGACCTGCTTCCAATAATCCATGTCCTTAGTCTGCTTGTCTTTACCAAACTGTTTGTGGGTTTTCTTGTGCTTCATCTTCAGAAGAAGCTTCCTTCTGGGACAGCAGTCATGTAGATTTTGATGCAGTGTGTGGCGTCTGAGCACTGACAGACTGACCCTCCACCCCTTCAACCTCTGTAGCAATGCTCCAGCTCATACGTCCATTTCCCAAAGACATGTGGATGCTGAGCATGTGCACTCATCTCCTTTGGTCGACCATGGGAAGAACTGTTCTGAGTGGAACCCGTCCTGTTAAGTCTCTGTATGGTGTTGGCCTCGGTGCTGAAGCTCAATTTCAGGGTGTGGGGATCTTCTTATAGCCTTGGCCGTCTTTATTTAGAGCAACAGCTCTTTTTTCCAGATTCTCAGAGAGTTCTTTGCCATGAGGTGCCATGTTGAACTTCCAGTGCCCAGTATGAGAGAATGTGAGAATGAAAACACTATGTTTAACAAACCTGCTCCACTTACACATCTAAGACCTTGTAACACTAACAAGTCACATGACACTGGGGAGGAAAAATGGCTAAATGGGCCCAATTTGTACATTTTCACTTAGGGGTGAACTCACTTTTGCTGCCAGCAGTTTAGATATTAAACTGTGTGTCGAGTTATTTTGAGGGGACAGTAAATTTACACGGTTGTACAAGCTGCACATGGACGACTTTACATTGTATAAAAGTCTCATTTCGTCAGTGTTGTCCCATGAAAAGATATCATTAAATGTTTGCAGAAGTGTGAGGGGTGAACTCACTTTTGTGAGATACTGTAGGTGTAATGCAGTTCATTTTGGTACATTCACTATTTCCAAAAATATAATTATATTTTAATCTTGTCCAATCCACTTCCATGTCCCACCTGACCACCATCCCCCTCCCCTCCTGTTATATATGTACAGCCCTGTCAGTGCGCCGCAAATGAGACTGGAGATGGGTGCTCATGTCGCCCGCGTTACATCCTTCAGAGAAAGATGGATTATGGGTAAATGAGATTCAGAGGGCACTTGAACGCCGCACGCCGCTGTTGACGTCTCGGCGGAGCTGTCACAGGGGGAGGGGGGTGTTGTCTTATCTGTGTTACAGGTTATTGGCTCCTCAAATGTGTCAGAGCTCCACTGTACGGAGACTGTGCATATATTGGTTTGTGTGTTATGTGCCATTCTCTCGCACGGCTGAAATGAGGCACATAATTTGGTTTTTATGGAGGAATCTGTCTCACTTGCTCTGTACACTATACAAAGATAGACTCATCTCAACCAAAGGAAGCATTACTTACCTTAGAACTTAGCAGATATTTCTGCACATACTGTAAACTGTCTAAAGAAGTGGACTAAGCGAGTGTGACGTCACCCATACTGAAAACATTTATTTCCTTTAAATACAAACAGTGTACAGTAAAAACAAAAATTTGGCTGGTCAGCTCAATGCTTAGCTTCATGGACTTTCCCACGGTGGGACCTGGGTTTGAATCCCCCCCAAGGGCGCTAGGAGCAATGCAGTGTGGGTCCTTGGGCAAGACCCTTCACACTACTGTTCACCTCGTACAGTAATGGCAATGAGAAATGGGCAACTCATAATCATAAGCTGGCCAAAGGAGGACAGACCACAGATGTTAAGAGGGTTCTATCCAAAGAGCCGGAAAGGAAGGAGGCCGAGGATGAGTGAGTGTGGGAACCACTGTCCAGGATGAGGCCCAGACTGATGACGTGTGCAGAGGAAGAGGTGCTGGAGAGAAGCCCATACATGGAGCGTACCACCGAAACATAACTGAAGTGGCTGATATCAAGAAATCCTACTGGAGAGGGCTGGTCTGAAGGAGCACAGAGGCACAGGAGCAGACCTGGCAAAGAGGTGCCTGGGACAGTCCAGCACATAACTGCAGGGTGTAAGAAGAAACTCCAGGATCAAGGTGGGAAAAGCCTCCAGAGGTCGTGGAGAATGACCGAACCAAGATCCTGTGGGACTTCCAGATACAGACTGACAGAACGGTGGGAAACCACAGACACAGTGGTGGACATTGCGATACCGAGTGATGGTGCTGTTAAGAAAAAGGAACATGAGAAATACCAGGGGCTCAAGGAAGAGCTGGTGAAGGCATCAGTGGTGCCTGTGGTGATCTGGAGGAGTGGTTACAGCAGATCCCAGGAAGGACAGCGGACATCTCAATCCAGAAAAGCGCAGTACTGGGAACAGTAGAGGACCTGAGCAGATGAGAGTGAGAGAGACTGTGGAAGGTGAGGAACACTTTTTTTAAAAGACTTTTTATTTTTATTTTAGGCTTACATTGTCCAGTATATCGTTTTATTACATGGATTCATAGACCTTACTGGGATATCGAATGAACCGATATCTTGGAATAATATCTGAAATCGACAGTGTTCTGTGTTAAACATGTGTGAATGAATCAAAAGGACAACAACACGATAACATAGATCAGACAATAGCATAATACGGGCCCTTTAATTATGACTCCAGGCTCTCTTCGTCTCTCCGCTCCCGCCTCATCTTCTTCCTGTCACTCCTTTTCTACTCCTGCTTTTCTCCTGGTCGACACTGTGGAAAAGTCTTGAACTGAAGTGATGGACTGACCGGGAGCCAATGTGATGTGCCTATTACGGCGGCTCTGACAGGGGAAAACCTTCAGCTGTGAGGGAGAGAAGTGAACTTTGACCTCCGCTGTGCTCCTTTGCCCCCCCGAGTCCTCGTGAAGGGCCACGTCAACTTCTCCCATGTGCTGTCAGTATGTACATTTGATGGTTGAGAAGTGTTTTTTTCCACTTGTAATGGCATATTTGATTAAAGGTCCTGTACCAAATGGACTCATGAGATTTAAGCCATGTCATGATCTGGTTTCTTCATTAAAACCTGGAGTTGTGTTTTGTTTCATTCACACATGTTTGAGTAACTTTATTATTAGTCTGTGTATATCGCCAAAGCTCAAAATGCTCTATTCCCCCTTGTGATGTCATGAATTGGTAGTTTTCAAGTTAACTGTTACTTTTCACTCTTTGTTCAGTAAAGATCAGCAATTCTGGGGCTGAAATCATCCAAATGATTCTAGTGAAGGTGTGTGGAGTTTAAAAACACAGTGGAGCACTTCCTGTATTGCCACATGACATCACAAGCTGCAACAGAGTGTTTTCAGTTTGAGAGAAGAAAGAGTTTGTGTGTTTAACATGTGTGAATGAAACAAAACAAATACTATTTAATAATAAAATACATATAAATGTTTATCCTCCTGAGAGCTGCCTGTTGTGTCCGTTATCGTGGACAGTGAGTTTCTTTTACGTGTTTTGAGACAGACTCATTCCTGTTGTACTTCGCCCAGGCCCAGGTCTTTCTGCTGATATGTGATTTGTTTGGCTGGGACTTTTGGAACCACAATAAATCTCCTTATTTATACCATTTTAAACTATATTTTCACATATATTTGCATTTCTTAACCCTTTAAGATTAAGTTCAGCGATTAGTTTCATCATTTTAATGTTTGTGTCTAACAACATGAACAGAATCTAAATGCTAAGGTGTTCATTTACCTCCAAATCGATCGAAAATAACAAATAACAATAAATAAATAATAAAATATATATTACATATAAGGATTATATATTATTATAATACACTTTCATCTTGACAAGTGAAGTTATCTGCCAGTGGAATAAGTGTGTTTTCTTAATTCAAGCAACATTTGAGTTTATTTATTTTTTTAAGTGCAAAAAGTTTCTTATTCTAAGTGTAGAAAGATGTATTTTCACATTTTAAGTACTAAAATCTTAGATAATTTTACTTGTTAAGTGAAATTTACTCAAATCATGGTAAAACTTTCTTAATCCAAGTGATTTTATCTTGACTAGATTTTGTTTTTTGCAGTGTATATGTATTTCCTCATTTCAATTATAGTGATGCTCTGCAAAAATATCTACATACTGATACTGACTATGGTTTCAAAAAGTACAAATTCTCGCTTCTCACTTCAAAAAATATGTTTATATTTGACTGTACTAGTATCTACATAAATAGACCTTTAAATTAATTTTTAGGTTGGTTCAAGCTGGAGCACAGTAAATACCACACAGCCAGCACAGTATGTTTATAGTATATAGCACAGTATGTTTATAGTATATAGCACAGTATGTTTATAGTATATAGCACAGTATGTTTATAGTATATAGCACAGTATGTTTATAGTATATAGTACTATAGTTTTCAAGCCTTTTAACTCCCTGGTATCAGTATTGGATCAGTATTGCAGTACTTTCCTGTCACTACACACGGACTTTGAACGTTACTTTCTATTTTCCATAACTTATTTATACCGTCCTTATTTTACCTCTATTAAACATTAACGGAGCTACTGACCTTAATTAAGTGTGTAAATAATTAAAGTACTAAAAATCCTTTGACTAGTATTTGTACTGCAGGCGTGTGATTGTCACCGCCTCTGTCTGTCTGCGTATCCTTCCTCTGTCTGTCTGCGTATCCTTCCTCTGTCTGTCTGCGTATCCTTCCTCTGTCTGTCTGCGTATCCTTCCTCTGTCTGTCTGTGTATCCTTCCTCTATCTGTCTGCGTATCCTTCCTCTGTCTGTGTATCCTTCCTCTGTCTGTGTATCCTTCCTCTGTCTGTCTGCGTATCCTTCCTCTGTCTGTCTGCGTATCCTTCCTCTGTCTGTCTGCGTATCCTTCCTCTGTCTATCTGTGTATCCTTCCTCTGTCTGTCTGCGTATCCTTCCTCTATCTGCGTATCCTTCCTCTGTCTGTCTGCGTATCCTTCCTCTATCTGCGTATCCTTCCTCTGTCTGTCTGCGTATCCTTCCTCTGTCTATCTGTGTATCCTTCCTCTGTCTGTGTATCCTTCCTCTGTCTGTCTGCGTATCCTTCCTCTGTCTGTCTGCGTATCCTTCCTCTGTCTATCTGTGTATCCTTCCTCTGTCTGTGTATCCTTCCTCTGTCTGTCTGCGTATCCTTCCTCTATCTGCGTATCCTTCCTCTGTCTGTCTGCGTATCCTTCCTCTATCTGCGTATCCTTCCTCTGTCTGTCTGCGTATCCTTCCTCTGTCTGTCTGCGTATCCTTCCTCTGTCTGTCTGCGTATCCTTCCTCTGTCTATCTGTGTATCCTTCCTCTGTCTGTCTGCGTATCCTTCCTCTATCTGCGTATCCTTCCTCTGTCTATCTGCGCATCCTTCCTCTGTCTGTCTGCGTATCCTTCCTCTGTCTGTCTGCGTATCCTTCCTCTGTCTATCTGTGTATCCTTCCTCTGTCTGTCTGCGTATCCTTCCTCTATCTGCGTATCCTTCCT
Source organism: Odontamblyopus rebecca (assembly GCA_030686955.1). Taxonomy (NCBI): domain Eukaryota; kingdom Metazoa; phylum Chordata; class Actinopteri; order Gobiiformes; family Gobiidae; genus Odontamblyopus; species Odontamblyopus rebecca. The sequence continues at coordinate 38,616,438 of CM060664.1, forward strand.
CTGTCTGTCTGCGTATCCTTCCTCTGTCTGTCTGCGTATCCTTCCTCTGTCTGTCTGCGTATCCTTCCTCTATCTGCGTATCCTTCCTCTGTCTGTCTGCGTATCCTTCCTCTATCTGCGTATCCTTCCTCTGTCTGTCTGCGTATCCTTCCTCTATCTATCTGCGTATCCTTCCTCTGTCTATCTGCGTATCCTTCCTCTGTCTGTCTGCGTATCCTTCCTCTATCTGCGTATCCTTCCTCTGTCTGTCTGCGTATCCTTCCTCTGTCTGTCTGCGTATCCTTCCTCTATCTGCGTATCCTTCCTCTGTCTGTCTGCGTATCCTTCCTCTGTCTGTCTGCGTATCCTTCCTCTGTCTGTCTGCGTATCCTTCCTCTGTCTGTCTGCGTATCCTTCCTCTGTCTGTCTGCGTATCCTTCCTCTGTCTGTCTGCGTATCCTTCCTCTGTCTGTCTGCGTATCCTTCCTCTGTCTGTCTGCGTATCCTTCCTCTGTCTGTCTGCGTATCCTTCCTCCATAGACATTTACATATAGATTCAAATATAGGGCCTTATTTATACCCACAGATCTGTATTGTGCTGCTGCCTGCATAAAGACATATGGTGAGTCAGTGTGTAGGAGTGTGGGGTACGGAGGGAGAGAAACAGCAAACGAGTGGGGAGGAGGGAGAGAGAGATGAAGAGAAAGAGGAGGGAGAGAGAGATAGAAGGAGAAAGGAATAGAGGAGGTCGAGAGAGAAAGGGAGAGGAATTGAAGGAAAAAGGAAGAAAGAGGAGGGAGAGAGGGATGGAGGAATTGGGAGGGAGGAGGGAGAAAGAAGAGGGAGAGAGAGATGGAGGAATTGAGAGGGGGGAGGGAGAAAGAGAGAGAAGGAGAAAGGGATAAGGAAGAAGGAGGAGGGAGAGAGAGCTGGAAAAAGGGAGAGGGAGGAGGGAGAGAGAGTTAGAGAGAAAAGGAGAGGGGGAAGGAAACAGAAAAAGGATAAAGGGGGAGAAAGGAGGTAGAGAGAGACAGAAGGAGAAAAGGAGGAGGAGGAGGAGGGAGCTAGAAGTAGAAAGGAGGAGAAGGAGAGATAGAAGGAGAAGGGAGAGAAGTAGAAGGAGAAAGGGAGCGAGAGATAGAAGTAAAACTGAGAGGGAGGAGGGACAGAGAGAGGTAGAACGGCAGAGGGGAGGAGGGAGAGGGGATGTACACTGCTCACCAATAGGGGGCACTCTACCCTTTAGTAGCTGCACTGACCCAGACTGGAGCAGGTTTGAAAACACTGTACGACTGCCTGTGATTCTCATTACGTCCTTGTTATTTTCTAAGAGGAAATTTACTTCAAAATAATGTGACTTAAGTAGAAGTACAACGCAGTAGTACAAGAAATAACTCACGTAATAGTAAAGAAGTATTTGGGAAAAGCACCATTCGAATAAGAGTTACTGTCAGGAGCATTTATAACTGCATGTTGATATAAATGGAGGAACAAAACAGGAAATAATGCACGAAATTTGGTGTTTTCAAAGTACAGAAAACAAAACACACTGAACCAGTGCTGCAAGAAACACAAATGTTCAAATAACTTCATATTATCATCATGAAGCTTTTGTCACTGGTAGATTTACTCACAGCTGTAATGGGACTTTCGATCGAAATCTTTTGGATCGGTTCATGTCGAAGAGCCATTCAAAATACCGGCTCTTTTTATTTTTATATATATTGTATAACAGAAGCCAGTGTGAGAATCTACAGACTCATCACAGAGAGAGTGTGGAGAGTGGGAGTGTGTAAACCCTTTGGATTTACGGAAATCTGAATAATAACAATCGTAATTATTCAAAAACTAACTGTAACTTTTCAGTTCGGGGTCCATCACCTGCTTGTTTCTATGGATGTGTCACTGCACTGCCTGGAATGTCCCACAGTACGACATTAAACAGCTCAACCTCACATTTATTCTCTTGTCTTGGAAACACTGACTTCATGTGTAAAATCACTAAACACAGACTGTACTTTCTGCGTCGCTCTTTCGGAGCCTCTCATCAGGTGCTGCTTCTGTTCTTCACATCTGTCGTCCTCAGGGTCCTCAGGGTCCTCAGGGTCCTCAGGGTCCTGCAGGACGGTGACGCCGTGTGGTACGACTGTCACTCACTGCTAAATCTGCTCTGAGACACTGATTAAAATCTGATCAAAGATGGTGGAGCAGATCCTGGACGCACAGTCTGAGGCCGAGGATCATAGCAACACTGCAGCTGGATAAGAACATCTGAATCTGAGCTGCTGCCACCAGGGCGGCGCTGCTCTGTGCCAACATTTAAGAGTCAGACTGAAAAATTCTTTTGTCCGTCAGTCCATCTTGAAACTAAATGAGGATCTTAACCTTAGAATCTAAGTGGCGAGTGGACACTTGTTTAACTTTGCTTTTTTTCTTCTTTTTTTTTTAATTTCTTTTGTTTTTGTCATGTTCTTGTGGTTGTTTTGGAGCTGCAAAACAAATTTCAGATTGATCTGACAATTAAGTCTATCTATCTATCTATCTATCTATCTATCTATCTATCTATCTATCATCTATCTATCATCTGTCTATGCACAAAGCTCTGACTAGTTTTACCTCCTCTGCTTCTGTAGTGGTTCATGTGTTGTTCAACTTAAATCAGTGTAAAATAGCACAAAAATTGGAAAGAAAAAGAGGCGGTTCTTTAAAAAAAAAATACATCTGTATCCAACCCTTCTTGTTAAAGCTGCATTGTGTAATTTTCTGGTGGAGATGTTACTGCTTTGTCGCATTATGGTATTTAACTCTTCTATCTCCATAGAGACCAAACCAGACCAAGTTACAGGTCAGATCTGTGGAGAGGCGACCCCGCTCACAGTCGAACGTTTGTTTTTCTAATTATTTTTTAGCTCTGAAACCACCTGTAATTTAATAAACGTGAGGTAGAGCTGTTTAATGTTGTATTGCGGAACATTCCAGGCAGAGAAATGACATATCCATAAAAATAACAAACAGGTGACGAACCCCCAACCAAAAAGTTGCACTGAACCTTTAAGGAACCGATCAAAAGAGCCTAATTCACAGTGGGAAGAGGAACCAAAACTTTGACTTGACTGTTTTTTTTATTAAAACAACTCAAGTAGGAGTAAAAGTACAGATAAGATAAGAAACATATACTCTAAAAAGTACAATTTCTTTTCAGAGACGCCCAAGTAAACCTGCTTTGTGGAGTGTGAGAGGAGAACAGGCCAAAGGGCAGGTGTGGCTGAAAGGACAGTGCGGCGTTCGGCCTCAGCTCTGTGCAGCCTTCAGGGAGCCTTTTGCACACGGCCCAGATTCCCTTTGAAAACCTGCGGGAATAATCAATAATGATCAAGACGCCATTGTGCGAGTGTGCAGCAGTCGTCTGGAGATCGTTCCGTCGATCGACAGTAGGAGGCCCTGACATGGTGCACAACACACTGACAAGAGGCTGCACGGGCTCTTCCTGAGGCTCGTCAGCATGTTAAAGGGAAATTAAAGGGACAGTTTGGGATTTTGGACATAGGGCTTCATTTCCTAGTGATCCAGAGCGTTGGAGACGTGTGGAGACACTGTTTTAAATATTTCATTCAGTCCTTGGAGAGGTTGCTGGTGCTCGGCTAGTGCAGGTCAATGGCCATAGTTAACTTACCTATTCCATAAAGCACCCAAAAAAATCTATTATAACACCACACTGGAAAAAAACTATATCTAGGTAAGTTAAAAAGACTTAAATTAAGAACATTTGACTTTATTTGAGTAGATTCTGCTTGATTTTATTTCTTATTTTAAGTGCAAAAAGTCTTTTTATTTTATTTTAAGTGTAGCAAGATGTATTTTCATATTTTAAGTATAAATATCTTATTGCACTGGCAGATCATTTTACTTGTCAAGTGAAATTTACTCAAATCATGGTAAAACTTTCTTAATCCAAGTCATTTTAGCTTGACGAGATTTAGTTTTTTGCAGTAAGACTCTCAGTGTAAATCTCTGTGTTGATAGAATAATGTTTGAAATAAAACTAACTTTGCATCACGTGAGTCGTCACATGTTGAGGTTCTATTTTCTCATATATCAGTCGCCGCTGTCGAGCTTCTATCAGGAAGTAGAACTCACTGCTGCTCAGACATAAATCCTTCAAATGCAGCGGTCGGTTTTACTTCTAAAATTATTTTATTGACACAGACGTTCACAGGGACAGTCTGGAGCTCTAATAGTTTCCTCGGGTCTGTGGAGTGGGTCAGACTGTTTTTAGTGGCAGGACGACTGTGGCCATTGACCTGCACTAGCCCAGCACCAGCACCTCTGCAAATACAAGGACTGGAGGAAGAGTTAAACAAGTGTCTCCACACGTCTCCAACACTCTGGATGAACAGGACATGAGGACCTATGTCCAAAACTCTGAACTGTCCCTTTAAAGGTTTCGCTATTTTCTGATCTATAATGTTTTCGCATCATAAACAGACCTGGAGTCGTGTTGTTTCATTTACACACGTTTGAGTAACACTTTATTATTAGTCTGTCTACATCTCCAAAGCTCAAAATGCTCTGTTCCACCTTGTGATGTCATTTGGTGATACAGGAAGTGTGATTTTAAACTCCATACAGCTTCACTAGAATCTTTTGGATCATGTAGTATTGTCAAAAAGGTAAATGGTGCTGTTCACTTGAAAACTAGCACTACATGACATCACAAGGTGGAATAGAGCATTTGGAGCTTTGGAGATATCTGACTCCTTTTACACTTTTTAATGTGAACTTTATTATTTGTATTTCCTCGCAATTAGCAAACACGTTTCATCCAGCAGAACCTTCAGATGTGCACGTTTTCATTTCATTTTAGAACGGTGTTTTCAAGTGGTTTCTCAGCAGTGCTTTGCTAAGTGGCTTAAATAGTTGACAGTAATGTAATCTATTCACGGGGTGGAAACAGGGAGGCTGCGTTACATAAGAGTGACTCAGTACTGTTGCTATGCCAGATCACATATTGTTATTAACACGGGCAGAGACACAGTGGATATGAGTGGAGAATGACAATTATACTAACTGTAAAATGCTAAATGAGACCACTTGACCTCTATTGTTATGAAGTGGATCTATTATTATGCAACGGACGCTTTTGTGCTGATTCTTGTGTTGCTTCATCTTAAAACTGTGTAAAAATACTTAGAAATTGGAAAGAAAAAGATCCCATTCTTTAAAAAAATTGGTCCGTCAGATGCTTTTCTCCATTGAAATTATACAGCTAAGTTTGGCATTAAACCTTTCTATGTCCATGAGAACAAACCAGGCCAAGTTACAGGTCAGATCTGTGGAGAGGCGACCCCGGTCACAGTCAGAATGCCTGAAAACCACCTGTAATAGAATAAATGTAATGCACAGCTGTTTAAGGTCACACCGCTGAACAGGAAATGCAAATACTTCATCTCTTATATGTGAAAAGTATATGATTATGATATGCACAGATCACAGAACAGATGAAGCAGAACTATATTCTGCAAAATGGAGTTTTCAGAGCTGTGAACCATGTTACAGTTGTTTTCCTTCTCATTTCCCCTCTCAGAGTTGGATTTGGAGTGAATCGTGCATGTTTGAGCAATTCTTAATCACTTATTTTCAAGATATTTTGCAGATCAACCCACATTTTCATCACCACCAGTAAACGACCACAGCTCTGCACTTTATTCTCCAAATCATGATCCCAAACACGGTTTTAACTTCCTGTTTCTATAATCATGTAACTTAATGTTTGGTGTTGACAGTCATGAGGCCCTTAGAGTTTATCATTAGTCTAGATCATTCTGTGTGTGGCAGAAGGCTCCGTGTGCTCACTGTCCGCCTGTCAGGTGAGACCTGAGCCTTTAAAGGGGGCGGGTCCCTCACCTGCGCCCTTCGGCCTCTGACGTCACCCGCTGGAGCAGCGCCACAGCACGAGCGCGGATCAGAGTGAATATCACTTAAAATCACCTTCTTTGGCCTCACGCCTGGTGACTGTGCCCCACGGTGCGTGTTCCATCCGTGAGTATCACGCGTTCTGCATTGATCCTTTCGCTCGCCAGTGTTTCCAACAAACACTGATCCGTTCAGACTTCCGGTGTGTGCGCGGGTTTGGGACTTCCGCCGGGTCCTGTGCGCAGGGTTTAGTTAAACGCTCCGGTGAGTTATTCTGTGATTTGTGAAACTGATGGTGACCTGGACATTCACCTGGCGCAGTTTTGTAGCGCGAGTCCAGGGCCCTTTCTGCGCACGAGGACGCACCAGCCTCGCGCTGCGCACTGCGCATTTATCCGCTCCCGTCAGGGTTTCGCTCCGTTTAATTATTTTTTTAGTATCTTAAGAAATTAAGATATGATAAAATCATCCCCATCTCTCCTTCACTTTGTTGAGCTTTTCCTTCCTTCTTTCTCCTCCTCCCCTCAGCCCCTGTGGTTATTGGGCCGCTTGTTGCTAAAGATTCTCCTTAATGAGTTTTAATGTATGAAAGAGTGAATCAAAGTTGTTTTTATAAAATGTTTTTAAAAGTTTGTCTAAATAAAATCCAAAGATATTAAATAAAATTGTATTGCCCAGTGCCTTTTTACATTATAATTTATTTATTCCCTTCGGTTCGGCTTTGTGGATTTTAGGACTTTAAGTTGGGGCTAGTGAGTAAAACTGGGGCTTATTCCTGTGCCAGGACATGTTTTTTTTTTTTTTAATTAATTAAACATGTCTGGAGTAAGAGGGCAATTCTACCACTAGTTCACATAAATGCTCAATCCTTACATTTCCTATGATGCTGTATATTATTTAGTTTGAGTTTTTAAATCTCAGTCAGAATAATTTTGACTGGACTTTGAATTTAGTTTTTACAATAGTAAAATTTCTCTTATCTTAAAGGGCCGATGTTAAGATCTATGTTGTTTCCTCATCACGAACACTGGAGTTGTTTTGTTATCTTCACATGTTTAACACACAAATCCTGCATATTTGAGCCGAGTTCTTCTCTCAATGGGAAAATGATGTGACATGTTGATCTCTGTGGTATTTGTTATAATGTTCAGCATCAATCAGATCCAAATGAACAAATAGACAGTTTTCTATATACATTATCTTACTTTATTTGACCATAATTACAATCCTGCAGGAAAAAGACTGGGAGTTCATTCAGTTATTAACAGGACACAAAAATACATGAAATCTGCATTAAAAACAGGCCAATATAAAAACTCTAAACATACACGTGACAGAATGTGGAACGAAAGTGCCTTAAATACAAAAGCTCATGTGGACACAGACCGATGCAGGTTTTACAGCTCAAAGAAAAACAACTTAATATTCACAAAATATACACGATAGAAATCAGCATTCAGCGTCCGCTAAAATGTCCCCACGACTTCTTGGAGAAATAAAAACACGGAATAACGATTCAAAGTTCATGCGGAATAGGAAAGGGCTGCAGTGTCTTTGAATGCCACACGGTGCGTTCAGGGTCTGGGGCCATTATCACTGCGGGGGAGGCACCATTTTGAAAAGAAAAATACAGAAAATATTTAGCTTGTGTCATTATAATTTGTCAAACGTTAGGTCCTTGTTCATCTGTGTAGGATTAATAAAGGTGCATTATGGAACTTTTCTGGTTGCTGCTTTGCTTGGAAATCCCGTAATCGACAAATGCAAATCATTTTAATGCTATACTCTGGAACATTCTGGGTCAAATAGAGAAACAGTTGCAGTTGGATGATCCACCCACCAGAAAAGTTACACAATGCACTTTTAAAGGTTCATAAAGGTTCACTGTGTAACTTTTTGGGAGTGTATCACCTGCTTGTTTCTATGGAAATGTCACTGCTCTGCCTGGAATGTTCCGCAGTACGACATTAAACAGATCTACCTCATATTTACTCAATTACAGCTGGTTTTAGAACTCAAAAATACCCAGAAAAAACGCATTCTGACTGAGGGGGGGAGGGGCGCCTCCCCACAGATCTGACCTGTAACTTGGTCTGGTTCGGTCTCCGTGATGATAGACGGGTTTAATGCCACACTGCGAAACATTCCAGACAAAGCAAAACCAGAAAAGTTACACAATGCACCTTTACCTTTAGGGCTGTGCAGTTTTGCCTGAAAATAAAATTGTCAGATTTGATTTTCACTTCGATTTTTCTTCTCCACTAAAAAAAATATTCTGCATCATTGTGTTCAGTCATTATATTGAACCCACTGACCACAGGTGAAATCTTTTATCAGTGAAATGAAACAAAACCCCAACGTTTCATGTGATGTCACTGATTTCGAAGCACCAGCGCCGTAAAGTGAGGCGCCGAAAAGTAAATAAATGTAGATTTTCATTCAAACAAATCGACTTCAAATTCAAAAATCGATTTCATTTCGTTTTTGCGCAGCCCAACGATAACGTAATATCCAAACGTTCATTATTATTCATTTCGTCCAAGTTAATTTATTTCTTTGACGCAACATTTTTAAGTCCCTGAACCAATTTTTGACATTACAAAACATTTGATTCACCACAAAAATACTCTGGAGGATTTCTTTGAGTATGAAAAGTACTACAATATTTAGGCCCTTTTAGTATATTGTGACAACACAGGGATGCAGCCTTTTCTGTGGAGTTCAGAACCTTCTACATTCAGCTCCCTAACAAGCACAGCGGGGGTCAAAGGTCATGCGGGTTTGCTTTCCCAGAGGTGCGTGAGAGGCCGGGGTCGGAGTTCAGATCCATCCTAAAAGAGAGTCCGTACATTAGCCCTCTCACCTCCGCTCAGTACCGCGCGTTATTAAAACACACAGGGGTCAGGGGTCGTCATACTCCCGAGGGCGCTGAGGAGGCGGGGCCAACAGAGAAGAAGACGACCAATCAGTGAAGGCCGTCGCCCGAAGAGACAGGAAGTGATGGATGATGCTTGGGTGCAGTGAAGTCGCCCGTCAAACTCAAACCTGCACAAAAACTATAGCGTTTGTGCTGCAAAAAGTTTTGTTTGTGCTTCTTTAGTTTTGGAGAAATGAACGATTCTTTTACAGGTCAAACTGGGGTCAGATCCACAGGAAGAAGAAAAATGCTCGAAAACGCCCAAAATGGAGTCAGTCGTTTGTGCTTCGTTTGTGCTGCAAAAAGTTTTGTTTGTGTGATTCTGGTTCTTCAGATATTTGCTGTTTTATTTTCGGTCGATGACGTCGTCCAGAACCTCAGAATGTGAAACAGCCTCAAAACAGGAAGAAAATTATAAAAAATGTTTGTATTTGGTTTGTGCTGTGACAGTTTCATTTGTGTGAGTTTATTTCTAAAATTATTCATTATTATTTCTGTGGTAATTACAGGACGTCATTTCTGCTCAGCTGATGGAGACAAACTCCACAAAACTAGAGAAGAGAAACGACCTGAGGCTGAGGAAAAGTCTGCAACGGTAAAAAAGTCTTTAGTAATTTGCTTTTGATTCATCCATCCATCTTCTGCCGCTTAATCCAGCTGGGTCGCGGGGGCAGTTTGCTGCTTCCTCACAGCACCTGACCTCCTATGAACCCCTCTGCAGGTGGAGCCACAGGAGGGTGGACAACATGGTCCTTATGTTAGTTCAGGTGCTGCATGTTTTGAGTTGATGGGGGAAACCGGAGCACCCGGAGGAAACCCATCCAGACACAGGGAGAACATGCAAACTCCACACAGAAAGGCCCGGGCGACGTGTTGCCACTCAGCCACCGTGTCGCCAACTTTTGATTCATATTTTATATAATAACACAGACTTTTCCTCAGCCTCAGGTCGTTTCTCTTCACTATTTTGTGGAGTTTGTCGCTGTCAGATGAGCAGAAATGACGTCCTATAATTACCACAGAAATAATAATTAATTTTAGAAATAAACTCACACAAATTAAACTGTCGCAGCACAAAACAGCACAAACCAAATACCAACATTTTTTCTATAATTTTCTCCCTGTTTTGAGGCTGTTTCACATTCTGAGGTTCTGGACGACGTCATTGGCCGAAAATAAATCTTATAGCACAAACTAAACTTTCTGCAGCACAAACGACTGACACAGTTTTTGTGCAGGTTTGAGTTTGACGGGCCGACTTCAGGCAGGAGGTGCAGGTCGGCGATCGCGCCGTCGTTACGTACAGTCTTAGTTCCTGCTCAGTCTGCGTATGGACGGACATCACAACCTTTGGAACTTTATCAGTGAGTAAAACGTGATGCGAGCGTCAGTGGTGAAGAAAAACTTTTACAGCTACAGTATCACAGCTGTTAGAGCTTTAATAGTCGCACATTACAGATGTTAAAACGTGTTTGTCAAATAAAAAGGTGTCAGTGCATAACCTCTACACACTATAGACCATGGAGTTTACATAGGTTCCCCTGGAATCATGTTTAAAGCCACAGAATGTAATAATAATAAAATATATATAAAAACATGAATACACAGCAAAAAAACCAAAATCTAGTCAAGCTAAGATGACTTGAATTAAAGTTTTACCATGATTTGAGTAAATTTCACTTGACAAGTAAAATGATCGGGTCTTTTTGTACTTAAAATATGAAAATACGTCTCGCAAGAAAAACAACTTTTTTCACTTAAAATAAACAAAATTGAATGTTGCTTCAATTGAGAAAAAAACAGAAAAAAAAACACTTATTCCAGATACTTGTCAAGTTGAATCTACTCAACTGAAGTAAAATGTTCTTAATTTAAATCATTTTAACTTACCTAGAGATTGTTTTATTCCAGTGTAGTAGTAGCAATAATAATAATAAATATAGCCGCAAGCGGCGATGATCGGCCCTCGCTTGCTCTCGCAGAACTCGCAGGGGGCGCTAACGCGCCCTATTCCTCCCCCCTTTTTTTAGGCCAGTTCGGCTATGGTGATTTTTTGTTCGGCAGTGTTGTTTTGTCTATTATTTATTATTTATTTAATTTTTATGTCAGTCTCAACTTTGACCAGTTGGGGGTTCTTTTGAAGATGCGCCCACATTTGAGGTTGTAGCTGTTTTTACAGTTTCATAAATGAAAATGTGGCAGAATTAAATGCCTACATAGGATTACATTATGACGTTTAATCAAAGATGGCGGACTTCCGGTTTGGCAGGGGGCGTGGTCACAAGATATTTTTTTATGTTCCTATTCCCATGATGCATCTGTGTACCAAATTTGGTTTGGCTACAGCAAAGTTTTTGTCGGGAGTCCTATTGACGAGGACAAATGTTTGGGCTGTTGCCATGGCAACACAATAAGAAATGGTGTGGTGGTGACTTTGACCTTTTTGATCAAGATCCTGTCATGAATGTGTGTACCAAATTTTATATGTCTACGCCAAAGTAAATTTTTGCTATCCCAGTCAATCTCCCTAGGGGGCGCTATAGTGCCCATGTGAGGTTTTCTTATATTATTCTGTTCAGGGTCGGGGTGTCCACCAACGATTAAAGTTTGAATGAAATCGGCCAACATTTGTACGAATGCATATCGCTCTTCGAAAGTTGATGACGAGCCACAGAAACGAAACCGTAATTTGAGTTGTTGTCACGGCAACACCGTTTGATCTTATTAAAAGCTTTTAACAGCTTTTAATGTCCCTCGTCGAGATGACAGAATGTTTCTGGTGAGACTACGTCAAAAACCCTAGGACGAGTTCATTAAAAATATGACTACAGGAAAATGTGCTGTTGTCACCAGGTTACACGATCTATCCAATATGGCCGACTTCCTTTTGGTTGCCTAGTAACCGCGTAATATACTTTTTGTTCCTATTCCCATGATGCATCTGTGTACCAAATTTGGTTCGGCTACGCCAAAGTTTTTGTCGGGCGTCCTATTGACGAGGACAGATGTTCGGCTGTTGCCATGACAACACAATGGAAAATGGCGTGGGAGTGTCATTGACTTTTTGATCGAGACCAGGTCGCTAACGTGTGTACCAAATTTTATATGTCTACGACAAAGTAAATTTTAGCTGTTCCATGCAATCTCCCTAGGGGCGCTATAGTGCCCATTTGAGATTTTCATACATATCATTCTGTTCAGGGTCGGGGTGTCCACCAACGATTAAAGTTTGAATGAAATCGGCCAAGGTTTGTGCGACTAATTATTGCTTGTTGAAGTTTGATGGCGATCCGCAAAAATGAACCCGAAATTTGAGCCATTGTCACGGCAACACCGTTTAATTTTTAAAAAGCTTTTAACAACTTTTTAATGTCCCACTCGTCGAGATGACACAGAATGATTCTGGTGAGACTACGTCAAAAACCCTAGGACGAGTTCGTTAAAGCACACGATGACATGAAAATGCGCCGTCGACGCCAGGTCGCACGGTCTATCCAATATGCCGACTTCCTGTTGGTTGCCTAGCAACCGCATAATATACTTTTTTGTTGCTATTCCCATGATGCATCTGTGTACCAAATTTGGTTCGGCTACGCCAACGTTTTGTCGGGCGTCCTATTGACAAGGACAGATGTTTGGGCTGTTGCCATGGCAACACGATGGCGAATGGCGGGGGCGTCATTGACTTTTGATCGAGACCAGGTCACGAACGTGTGTACCAAATTTTATATGTCTACGACAAAGTAAATTTTAGCTGTTCCATGCAATCTCCCTAGGGGCGCTATAGTGCCCATTTGAGATTTTCATATATCATTCTGTTCAGGGTCGGTGTCCACCAACGATTAAAGTTTGAATGAAATCGGCGAACATTTGTACGAATTATCGCTCTTCGAAATTTGACGGCGAGTCGCAAAACGTACCCGAAATTTGAGCTGTTGTCACGGCAACACCGTTTAATTTTTAATAAGCTTTTAACAACTTTTAATGTCCCACTCGTCGAGATGACACAGAATGATTCTGGTGAGGCTGCGTCAAAAACCCTAGGACGAGTTCGTTGAAAGTACGATGACATGAAAATGCGCCTTCGACGCCGGGTCGCACGATCGGTCCAATATGGCCGACTTCCTGTTGGTTGCCTAGCAACGCGTAATATATTTTTTGGTTTGGAACGACAAGACCCATCCACCACCCGAATTTCGTTTTGTCTACGACAAAGTTCATTTTTCGGGTATAGCCATAGGCGCAATGTATTTTGATTTTGCAGGGCGCTGTCGCCACTTTTGAATTTTTGGATGTGGAGTATTTGTAAATTCCTACTTTGGCGTTCTTGAATTTTGTGCAAAATTTCGTGAGTTTTCGTCGGCGGAAGTTGCCGAACTGTGTTCGGGGGTGAGAAAAATAATAATAATAATAATAAGAAAAATTCCAAAATAACAATAACAATATAGCGCCAGGAATGGGGCACATATCATTTTAAAGCACTCGCGTCCAGTAACGCCCGTGGGGTCAAATGTCAATTACGAGCGCGTTGCGTTGTAATTGACCTCTCTTCGGTTTCTCACATACCCAGTGCACGTTTTTGGCGTTTGCCCGCGTTAACGATTACAATTATGCCGCTGTCGCGGCAATGGGCAGTGCCAGTCTGTACTACTGGATGCCATGAGTGTCACTGATGAGTGGCATTGAGTGTTTGATAAGGGGCGAGCGCGCTCGGTTTTCATGACATCATGCACTTCGTGCATGATGTCATGTGCGCTCTACGTTTTTGGGTGAACGATTACAATTATGCGCTGCGCCATGGCGATGCCACCGTGCCAGGTCAGCGGCACCAGTCAGTGACATGGTGATGCCAGTGTGCTTGAAAGGGAGAGCGCTTCGCGCTCTGTTTCGTGCGCTCCGCTTCGCTCCGCGCACTCAGCGCAGCAGTGCTTCGCACTGCTGAACAATCACAAGAGGCCCTACGCCGCCTAGGCGCTCGGGCCTAATAATAGTCTATTTTTTTTCATTTTGGTCATGTTTATTGCACTGAAAAACTAAGAAAAACGAACTAATAATAATAATAAATTGGCGTGGAAAAGGCCTGCTGTTTCCAAGGAAATGTTCCGCATCCATCTCCATGGAGACGGTTCTGTACAGTTTTAACTTTCAACGTGCCACATCCAGAAAGTTACGTACTGTACCTTTAACTGGGCTGCACAGTGATATTTTAGCGTCGTTTATGGTTAGAAATGCTTGTTTCCATGGAGATGTTGTTTCGCCTGGAATGTTGATCGTCAAATGGGCCTTTTAAAGCCATATGGTGGAATACGCAGAAAGAAAACTTCATATAATTATGTACTTCATGGTCAACAGTGTGAGATGCTAAACACTGCAGATGACTTTCGTACTGTTGTGAAATGGCCTCTCGTTTATAGAAATACACAGAATGCATAGTCAGATACTGCTACAGCTGGAAGTCTGTCTCACCTTTAAGGCTCCATGTGTCACGTACAGCATCTATTTTACAAAACACAAAATATCAAAATGGACCGGTGTCTGTGGTGGAAAACATCACCGAAAAATACCAAACCAAAAAAAAACAAAACAGAATATCATTTAAGTGCATATGACAGGCTTTGATTGTTCTCAAATGTGTGTTTAATTTGGATCGATGACACCGGCTGTAAATGTACGTTATAGTTTTAAACCAATCGTGAAGTAATTTGTGAAGAAAAGTTAGAAATTGCAGGTTTAGAGTGACCTCAGGCCGGGGGGTGTGACCTCAGGCCAGGAGGTGTGACCTCAGGCTGGGGGGTGTGACCTCAGGCCGGGGGGTGTGACCTCAGGCCGGGGGGTGTGACCTCAGGCCGGTGGGTGTGACCTCAGGCCGGGGGGTGTGACCTCAGGCCGGGGGGTGTGACCTCAGGCCGGGGGGTGTGACCTCAGGCTGGGGGGTGTGACCTCAGGCTGGGGGGTGTTGCAAATACTTCACAAAAACATGATCCCTGTGTTTTCTGTGTGTCTAATATTTATCTGTTTTTTTTTGTGTGTTTATAATAATTTGATCAGAATCATTTGTGTGTTTGCAATAAATCTGATAAAAAATCAATCAACAAAACGGTGGAATTCAAATGTTAAAGCAAAATCTTCACTATAATGACTGTAATTATGTTTTAGTATAATGTCTTACTTCATATGCACTTTACACTTAATATGAATCATTCAGGTCCATTGACGAAGCTTTAGGAAGAAAAGCTGTTGCTACTTTGCAGTGATGTCGTGCTGGGGGTGCTCTACATGGATCTCTATGGTGAAATATTCAGGAGTTACCATGGTGACGCAGTGCACACGTTAGCAAAAACAGCCTTTCTTTTCAAGACCGTGTGAAAACTGATGAGCAAACACACAATGGGTTGAAATATCACATTTTCAGGAGCTCATGATCCCATTTTAGGTGTTTGATTTCCAACAAAAAGGTGAGAGTGACTCACTGAAAACTGAGCTAACGAACGTGTGACTGTAATTATACAATATGTGAGCAGAGTGACCAGATTTTCAAAATCAAAAACTGGGACACCCCCAGTTTGAGGGGTTGGTAATAATAAAATTGTAAAACGATTCCATAATTAAGGACAATTGTTCTGCACGTGGCCCATTCATGACTAATGTGAGTCAGTAGAATCACATTTTCTTTGTCTTTTGTGATTTTTAAGCAGCTTTTCTGTATTTAACCTCAACAAGTGACAATTTATGCCTCTCTTTACTGTTGGCAGACATCACATTGGTCAAAAACAGGGACACCAGGGACATTTCTTGTATAAAACTGGGACAAATCACTGGTTTTGTAAAAATCTGCTGGGACATTGACACAGGGCTCAAAACTGGGGCTGTCCCGGGGAAACAGGGACGTCTGGTCACCCTGTACGTGAGAGACTTAGTTCCAATTAAATCAGCTCTTTCTGGTCAGATTGTGCTAAAATAAAGACGAAATTAAAGTGTAAGAAAACCTCAGACAGAGCGGAGCCTACAGTTAGCGTCACACCCCCACTGAACGCTGACGACGTCGGCTGCAAAGTATCAACACGTCGCGTACGAACTGACCTCACTGATGATTTGTCCGACATGCTAACGCGCTATAAACACTCTGTACAATGGCTTGGTTTAATTCTAGACTTTTACATTTATAATTTCCTTTTAAAGTTCCAGTTCTTGGTTCTGAACGACTCGTTTCCCACACAGCTCCACCGTTCAGTGACCCACATTTTCTGGACTAAACCTTTTACAAATTTACACGTTTAGCTATGTGTTAATTCACGCCTATGGGTGCTAACTCCCATTTGGACCAGCTATGATTATTTTTTTTAATAACATTTCATGCAACAGTGACTTTATTCCATACAATATGTACACACTGTGTCTATACTAATAAACAAGCAAATCAGAAATGCATGAGACCATTCAGTTCTGTAAGGATCCCCATTCGATTTAAACATTTTATATTACACAAAACGGACTCTTGTGGGCTGTTGGATGTGTTCTAATGTCGTTACCTCATCAAAAACAGACCCGGAGTTGTGTTTTGTTTCTTTTACACAACTGATTAATCGTTTATTATTAGTGTAAAGCTCAAAACGCTCTGCTCCAACTCGTGATGTCATATAGTGGAAGTCAACAGCTACTTTTTTTACACCTTTATTTCAGTAGAGATTCGCAATTCCGGGGATGAAATTATCCAAATGATTCTCGTGAAGGTTTACAAAGTTTAAAAACACAGCGGAGCACTTCCTGTTTTACCACACGACGTCACCAGTTCAGTTTGAGGGAAGAACTTGGCCTAAATGTGCATTTTTTTGTGTTAAATGAACAAAACAAAACACAACTTCAGGTGTAATTGTGACGAGGAAACGTCATGATGACATAGATCAGAAAATAGCTCGACGTGGGCCCTTTAATCACGTGTGTACAGCGACCCATAATGCATTTCCCTATGTTCATTTCAGACACTTATAATGAGGAAAGCTCAGATGATGGATTTTGTGTGTATCCGAGCAACAAGCAAAAAAACAAAACACACAACCAAAGTGCGTTTAGCCACTGTGGGGCCGTCCCCATCACACACACGTCGACTTAATTGGGACTAAACCGTAATGAAATGCAAACGTGCGCGTGAGGATTATTAGCGAGCGCTTCGGCGTTCGGTGTAATTGATGACGACGGGTTTAAGTTGCTATTTTGGTTCAGTTTTTAATGAAAAGCAAAAGGCCCGTCAGTGGAATGAATAACGGGCGAGCGTTTTACATGAATCTCAAACTTTAACCGTTGAGCTGAACGTGGAAAACAAAAGGGTTGTTAAAAGGGTGCTAAAAGGAAAATCAATGCTCCGGAGATATACGGCTTGTTTTGGAGTGTGCGTATCATTAAATGCGCTAAAGGGTCCAGTGTTACGACGTGAACATAAATTAAAGAGTTTCGCTCGTGGGTTTAGCTGCCAGGGAAACTGTTTACTCTTTAATTTGTGGGGTTCAGCTTTAAGTTATGTGCAACGTCTTCCATTCAAAAGATAAACTGTTTTGTTTAAAATCATTCATCGCCATAGCAACGGTCCCAATTTTCCATCATTCTGAAATTTATGGATAGTCAAAACAGACTGAAATAAACAACAGAAGAACCAAAACGAGGAAACCACAAACCTGCAGGTACAGAACTTATTTGCCTCCTAAATGGTGTTGTCTCTGAATGGAAAACTGTATTTAATTATTGAAAACAATAAATAAAAAAAATAAAATACAATAAATAATAATAATAATAATAATAATTAAAAAAAATAAAAATAAAAATAAGAATAATAATAATAATACATTGATTGCAACTAGAATTTTTGTTAAATATCAGTTAATGGGTGAACATTTTGGCTATAGGAACACACCCATTCAGCTTTCTCAATTCCGATACCGATTTTGATACTATAGCCTTATTTAAGTATCTGCCGATATCATCCGATACTAGTGCAGAGGCGAAAAATAAAATAAGACAAAACTGATCCAAATATGTCATCGTTGTCATTTACGTCTCAAGCAGCCACAACGTTGCATAAATAAAAGTTC
>CM060664.1:38639329-38741829 GCA_030686955.1 Odontamblyopus rebecca
CTGCAGTCATATTTACTTTGAATTATCCGATCCACATTTCATTAAGAAAAGAGTTTCCGAAGTGCTGCACAATAGAAATAAAACAGAGTCAATAGAAATAAAAAATAAAGCTCTAGTTGCCTCCACCGGCCCTCGTAAAAAAAGAATAAAACTAGTAAAAATCAAATAAGAGCAAGAATATACATAACATAATAAAAAGGTGAAATAAAAGCATTAAAATAAATAAAACAATTATCAGTATTCTTACTCGAGTGAAAGTTTATCACTGCAGGTCTAAAAGTGAGAAAAGCTTCAGCAATAGTAAATTCTTTAAGTATTTGTGCTTCTTATTCTTTGCTAACTTATTTTTTTTATTGCATTTTCCTTTAGAAATACCAAAATCTGCACAATTTAAAGTGAACCTATTACATAAAACCCACTTCTGTCATAGTTGTTTCTCCTCGTTTACCGTCTCACAGTTGTATCTGGAGCGATTCGTGCACTTTTCAGTCATATTCTCTTTTATTCATGATGGGATTTGCTCCGCCCCCATCTTCAGCTTCCTCCACTGTCATTTTGGTCCAAATGAAAAACCAAAAAACCCGCAGCTCTAACACGATGTGCAGCTCCACACAGGAGGTGCTGCTTCTTTGTTGTGATGTTTACTGCAGCTTCAGTGGACGCCACAGTTTGGCCGAAGACGACTTGTTTTTCTTAGTAAAGTAATTTTAGATGAACTGGAGTTTAAAATGTCCAAATTCTAACATAATTACCCATGAGGGTCATAGATTATAACTGCAAACAGAAGCACAATATGTCGTCTTCAGAGGTGCACTGTGTACATTTTAAACGCTTTTCTCCATTTACTTTGTCTGGAATGTTTCACAGTGCGGCATTAAACCTTTCTAACATCAGGGAGACCAAAACAAACCGAGTTACAGGTCAGATCTGTGGAGAGGCGACCCCTCTCCCTGTCACAACGCCTGTTTCTAGGTATTTTTTGAGCAATAACACCACCGTCATTGACTTTTTAGCATTTTAAAGCGCTTTACCTGATAAGAAAAAAATACATGTAATAATAACAGAACTCAGTCATCTTAAAGGTGCAGTGTGTAACATTTCTGGTGGAGGGTCCATTGAATGCTTTTCTCCATGTTTTGCTTTGCTTTGTCTGGAATGTTTCACAGTGCGGCATTAAGCCTTCCTGTCTTCATGGAGGCCGAACCCGACCAAGTTACAGGTCAGATCTGTGGAGAGGCGACCCCGCTCACATCTGTCATAGAATAAATGTAACGTAGAGCTGTTTAATGTCATATTGTGGAACATTCCAGACATATCCTTAGAAACGAGCAGGTTACACACAAAAGTTACACAATGCACCTTTCATCTTTTAGTTTTTTTCTTCTCCCAGTTACTTTTACAGTTACTCTTGGGCAGCACTTTCCACCAATAATTTAATCTTACTCTAACTTGAGTTATTTCACGACTACTTTCTACTTCTACTTGAGGAAAATAATTTTGAAGTAACTTATCTTTGCTACTCTAATCCTCCCTGTTAACAAGACGCTCTGGTTTATCTGCTCCGCCGGGACGTCCCGTTTCAATAACGTGGCAGCAGGAGCCAGACGGAGGCTGCAAGAAGCTGAAAAATTCTAAAATTAAGACCGAGCACGAAATGCGTAACTGCAGCTGTAGCTCGAGGGGAGAGATGAGAGAGAGAGAGAGGGAGGAGGTCGAATCCAAGAACGAGACTAAAATGGTGTCTGCAGTGATAAATATTTACGGTACGAAGGGCACGTTTCTCCGCTTGACTGTTCCCACCTGGCAGATCCGTGGAAGACTTTGGAACGGGCAAAACTAATTGGCGAACGCCGGTGCAATTCCCAAGAGACGAAGCACAAAAAGATGATAGATAGAGCGTGGTCGGGGACAGTGGTTTTCCGGAGTGGTCTGTAATTGAATGATCATTACACACAAGTTACAGTTGTCCGGTCTCAGCAGCGAAAGAATCCGAGTTGAGTGTGAAGCGTTGTTCAGTGGGTTTGATTTATGGCGGACGGAGGGAGAGCTGTTTTTTCCCAACACTCTGCTACTGGGATGAGCTGGATCTTGGCGCTGCTCTTCCTCCCTCGTGGCTCTTGTTGCGTAAAGAGTGGGTTACATGGGCAAAAACTCAAATCACAGACTACAGGTCTCGAAGCACGGCCCATGTGCCGCCTCCAGACTCATCTCAGATAATGTGCTTAATTGAGTCAAGGTTACACAGTGTGATTTTCATGCCAATTTTCACACAAAATGAGCCCAAAAATGTTATACAGTCAACACTTCTCTGTATTTTGGAACAGAGTGATATCAGTCTGGTCCCTGCACCCTCCTCCTGGTCAAACCCGATTGTCCGGTCTAGGGACGGGCACTCGATTAAATTTCTTTAATAGATCGTGGAGAAAATTAATGATCGATTTTCGATTAATCATTAACATTTTATATTAAAATTATCATCACAATTATTACTATGACTAATCTGCATAAATAAACTCAACTTTACAACATCTAAACCATAATCTCTCCAGAGCCTCATCAGTGTGAGATCAGAATGTGTTTGATGCAGATTTAAACATTTATGTTTTACACAAACTAAACTTAAAACCACATGACTCATTTGCATAAAGTGTAAGAGCTGAAAAAAGCAGCTCTTTCCTTGTGCTGCTGCTTCAGCTTCTGTGGGACTAAAGGACTGGACTCAGTGAATATGAGTGTTCTCTCTGTGACTCAGTGAATATGAGTGTTCTCTCTGTGACTCAGTGAATATGAGTGTTCTCTCTGTGACTCAGTGAATATGAGTGTTCTCTCTGTGACTCAGTGAATATGAGTGTTCTCTCTGTGACTCAGTGAATATGAGTGTTCTCTCTGTGACTCTGTGAAGATGAGAGTTCTCAGTGAATATGAGTGTTCTCTCTCTCTGTGACTCAGTGAATATGAGTGTTCTCTCTGTGACTCAGTGAATATGAGTGTTCTCTCTGTGACTCAGTGAATATGAGTGTTCTCTCTGTGACTCAGTGAATATGAGTGTTCTCTCTGTGACTCAGTGAATATGAGTGTTCTCTCTGTGACTCAGTGAATATGAGTGTTCTCTCTGTGACTCAGTGAATATGAGTGTTCTCTCTGTGACTCAGTGAATACGAGTGTTCTCCCTGTGACTCAGTGAATATGAGTGTTCTCTCTGTGACTCAGTGAATATGAGTGTTCTCTCTGTGACTCAGTGAATATGAGTGTTCTCTCTGTGACAGAGGATGTTCTGCTGATGCTGAGTCTGTTCTGTGCGTATGTCGCGTTGCAGATGCTGCGTAAACATGTGAAACCGGGACACTCAAAAACCCGATCATACCCGGGACACTGATGTGCAGGGAAACACACTCTGAGGAATATAGGGATCTCCAAGGAGCCAGAGCTGAGACGTGGGACTGTGAGGCTCCAGAGTTTGTGCTCAGACCTCGACTCCTCAGGCTACGTTACACAGACACCGACATTCAGTTTGGCCATTAAAATGAACCTGAGCCACCAAACTCTTAATGATCAATTATCAATTAATCGACTAATCCTGTCCGTCCCTAGACCAATCAGAATCATTTGTTTCAGTGACATGTGAAACAAAGGAGCTCATTGGTTTTCTATCATTTACAATTTTATCTCACCTCAGATAGTTGGACTTTAGTGCTTTGCTCAGAGATTCTAGAGAAATCTGTGATGTTTTCAGTTTCCTGTGATATGGAGATTCACCAGTGTCCAGACTCACATCTCTGTTGTGTTTTGTGGATCTCTGGCAAATTTGCGGTGAGTCACATTTATGAATCTATAACAAAATATCTGAACAGGGTATTTCTACCATTTGGTAAACAGTGTATCTTCGGCTCACAGGGTAATTGCAGATTTCGAAAAGGTCCGAGTTTGTGGCAATTTTTAGTTATTTTTAGATCATAAA
Source organism: Odontamblyopus rebecca (assembly GCA_030686955.1). NCBI lineage: Eukaryota > Metazoa > Chordata > Actinopteri > Gobiiformes > Gobiidae > Odontamblyopus > Odontamblyopus rebecca. Next base: position 38,643,288 of record CM060664.1, read on the forward strand.
CTTTTTTCTCAGTTCAAAATCTTTCATGAGTTGTCTTAAAAATATTCTTTTAATCTTTCTAATCTCGTTCTGCTCCAGTCTCACCAGGTCTCGCTCTGGTAAAAGCACAAGTACAACATCCCACTGACCACAGCTCCCGTCCCTCCCACAGTGTGAGCCGCTCCGTCCGGACTCTGACTTTATGAATCATTCGGAACGTCATAAACTTGTAGAAAACCACACACTGTTTACGTAACTTCAGCTGCAGGATTTTGTGCACACTGTAAAACCCGACAAGTTAGGACGAATCAAAAGAACTGATTAAACTGATTACATCAAATATTTTAGTACATAAACTTTTGTGCATATCCTAAAAGTTTAAGTACTATAAAATCAATTTTGTGGGGTAACAAACTATCTATCTTTAAGTAGTACATGCCCTAAAGGTCTAAGTAGTTTGTAATGAATATTTTTACGACAAAAACTGAAATATCAGGACTAACCATAACTGGAGGGATGCAACGATCTCCAAATATCGGTGCAATACTTTGACGAAATGCATCCCGCAGTGTGATATTTATTGTGACATTTTGGGGGAGGCTAAAAAAATGGGGAATATGCTTCTTTTTTATTCCTATTTTTTAGCTACTACTGCACCAAACTATACATTTAAGCAAAGAAACGATGATCCACAATATTACAATATTTTTTGTTATTGTTATATCCCTATAGCTGCACATAAAAACACAGGAGAACATGACTGAGAAGTGAGCAGAGTGCAAAATTCACACTCACACCACAGTTTGAGAACCTCTAATTCCCCATTGCACTGCTAAATTGGCATAGCAACCCATTATACGCTCTGAACACAGTGGGGCCTATAACATACAATTTGCTACTACAGCGACTTGGGAACATTATAATTAACAGAAATCACATAGAATCTCTGCTTTGCTATAGCCTCACCACTGGATCGCACGTCTGCATTTGTCCGAACCGTCTGCAAACAGTAATAATAATATATATATAAACTTTTCTGAAGAGTCGTTTTGAGACGCTGGGCAAACTGTGGGTGAAATTCTGAAGTAAAACCCTCGCTTTTCTTAATGGTTGACCAATGGAGTAGAATGATGTGGACTCCATGTGGCCTGAGTGACACTAAATGCAGCTTGTAGCATCACTAACCCGTTTGCCAACCAGCTGGGACCCCTCATGGAAGGAAGTGGAAGATGTTTTTTTCCCCCCTTTTTTTGCAAATTAGTTTGGTTCATGTCTCGCCCTGAATGCAGCAATTCATGAAAATGGCCTCCAGTGGCTCCAGCACGATACACATTTGTACTGCACTTGGATGGCGGTGTAAGCTCACATCCACCTGCACACACACACACATATACACACACACACACACACACACACACACACACACACACACACACACACGCTCACTATTCTTCGACCAGGGCTTTTTCCTTTTATGAGCGTGGCTACAAAAGAGAGAAAGGCTCCGTCCTGCGCCGCCATCTGCTCTGAGGCCAGATCTGTGCTCGTGTGTGTGGAGCAGAAGAGCCGGAGTGAGGAGAAAGTGTCTGCGGAACCTGGACCAGAGGGATTTACATCAGGGTGTTTGACATCAGGGGTTTTTATGGACTTTACAGATAGAAATACTACTACTATTATTAATACTACTACTACTACTACTACAACTATTACTACTACTACTACTATTATTAATACTCCTACTACTACTACTACTACTACTACTACTACTACTACTGTTACTGCTGCTACTACTACTACTACTACTGCTACTAATCTTAATACTACTACTGCTACTACTACTACTACAACTACTGCTGCTGCTACTATTACTACTACTATTACTACTATTATTAATACTCCTACTACTACTACTACTACTACTACTACTACTGCTACTACTACTACTACTACTACTACTACTACTGCTACTACTACTACTGCTGCTGCTACTACTACTACTGCTACTACTACTACTGCTGCTGCTACTACTACTACTGCTACTACTACTACTACTACTACTACTGCTGCTACTACTACTACTACTACTACTGCTACTACTGCTACTACTGCTACTACTACTACTACTACTACTGCTACTACTGCTACTACTACTACTACTACTGCTACTACTACTACTTATTACTACTACTACTACTTATTACTACTACTGCTACTACTTATTACTACTACTTATTACTACTACTACTGCTACTACTACTTATTTCTACTACTGCTACTACTACTTATTTCTACTACTACTACTACTACTACTTATTACTACTACTACTACTTCTACTTACTACTACTACTACTACTACTACTACTACTACTACTGCTACTACTATTACTGCTACAACTATTACCACATTTTAAAATCCTTAGTAGCAGAAACAAACACAAATTGTCTCCTTGCTATAAAACAGTACAAAATACTCATCAAAACCAAAGCTAAACATGGATTAAAATGAGACTTGGATCAGACCAAACCAGATCTACAACAAGATACTGGCTCAAACCAGGACTAAACCAGGACTAAACCAGGACTAAACCAGGACTAAACCAGGACTAAACCAGGACTAAACCAGGACCAAAGTCCAAATCTCTTGTTAACCAAATTATATGAGACCAAACCTTGTCGGGTTTCAGGAGCTAAGCAAGTACTTTAGTCAGTACTTGGAGGGGACCAGTGGGAAGAGCCGGTGCTACAGTGGGGCCCTTAGGCAACGCACTTCACCTACAGTGACTGTGGTGAGTGGTGGTTGTGGTCCGAGAGTCCAGGCACTAGAAGCTCATCACCTGTGAGTGTGGAGTGAGTGAATAATACACTGTGGTTAATAACATGATTTAATTATGTTGATATAACAACATCTGGATTTGCGTTTCCCTCTCCCGCTCTCTGTCTAAAGTTGTAAAAGTGAGTTTGGCTCCGACTTTGGCAGTACAAGACGATTCTGCACAATCAAAGTCGCCATATGGCTGTCCAGCCTTCTGATAGAGGAATGTCTGCAGCACCAGCATCTGTCCAAAGTAAACACGCCAGATTCATACACCATCACTTTCACTTCCCCTCACCAGGTTTGCTTATTAGCTTCATGCATTTCAACCACTTATTGGCTTAGTTTTAGTATTTCTGGGACCAAAACGCAGTTGCAAACACCAGTAGTTCTATTATCCCAGTCCAGACGTATAGTACAAGCAGCTCTTAGTATAAACATGAGACCACTGTGTTCTGTTTTCATCTCAGTATGAAGTGTATTCATCGTCTGCGAACCAGGAAGGAAGACCGGTACGTTGTTAGCATGCTAGTTGTTGTTAGCTAGCATTACTGTGAGAGCAAAACTGCACTCTGGCCTGTGGACTGCTCCAAATAATTAAAAATAAATAATAAAAGTTGATGTATGCACCTTTCCTTCTCCAGAAATGACACTCGTGATGTCATGTGGTGATACAGGAAGTGCTCCACTGTGTTTTTAAACTCCGCACACCTTCACTATGCAGAATCATTTAGATATTTTCATCCCTGGAACGGCAAATGTCTATTTAAGAAAAGGAAAAACGTAGCTGTCAAGTTGAAAACTACAGCTTCATGACATCACAAGGTGGAACAGAGCGTTTTGAGCTTTGGAGATGCAGACAGACTAATAATAAAGGGTTATTTAAACATGTGCGAGTGAAACAAAACACAACTCGATGAGGTAACAACATTCTACATGTCCAAAAGGTTTCAGGAGTCAAGTTTGCACAATGTTTCTTATATTTAATTCACTCATAGTTCCAGCAAGACTTTTAACCCACAAAAAAGAGGAAGAAAATCCTACGACAAGCTCCCAGCATACAACCAAACCCTGTGTTTGGTTTCCCCCTTTCTGCATCACACTGGGGCTTTACTGGCAGCGATCCTGAGAGGAAATAATCAGTGCTTTCTCCTTCCCCCATGTGTCAGGATGTGGCTGATCACTTACAGTCGCCATCAATTAATCGCAGCCGTTTGGACAGTGTCTCTAAGTGGTTCAGTCAAAGAACCCGATGTTCGCCAACCCGGCCGTGTCATCTGACTCAATCCAGCCAGAACACGCCGGAGGGAGCCAGCCTTCCACAGACAAACGGAGAATGTATGCAGGAGATCGGAACCCACACGCTGGAAAATAAATAAACAGCGCAGCTTCCAAATATGGTGTAGGAGCTGACGCAAAACATATGAATTCTGAGGTTCTGTGTGACAAAAAATAAGTCTTTGAGACATGTTAAAATGATGTTACCTCTTAAAACTTTAACCAGTGTAATTCCTTCTCCACAGGAAAACTCATTGTCATGTGTAGTTGTTTAAATTGAACTCGGTAATGAGCCTTTTATAAGACAAATGTTCCTGTAAATAATGTTGACTGAGATGTGGTTCTGTCTGTGAGTGAGTCTATGAACTGCTGTTTTTACTGAGTTTGTTTGAGTGTAATTGTTTTGTATTTTTATTCATGTAAATCAGGGGCTGCAGATGGAAACTGTTTATCTATAATCTGGTGCGGAACATCTGTTTTTATGAGCTTAATGTGTCTGTACATTGTCCCTTCAAATAAAGGCTAAACTAAACTAAACTAAACTAAAAAACAGACCTGGAGTTGTGTTTTGTGTTTTTATGATTAGTCCGTTTACATCTCTAAAGCTCAAAATGTTCTGTTCCACCTTGTGATGTCATGAAGAGGCAGTTTTCACGTTAACCACTATCTTTTTACCTTCTGTTCATTAAATAGCGGCAGTTCCGAGGCTGAAATCGTCCAAATGATTCTGGTGAGAATATGGATTTTGAAAACACATTGGAGCACTTCCTGTAGTACCATATGACATCACAAGGTGGAACAGAGTGTTCTCCGTTTCAGAGAAGAAAGAACTCAGCCTAAACCTGCAGGATTTCTGTATTAAACACGTGTGAATGAAGCAAAACACAACTCCGGGTCTGTTTGTGATGAGGAAAGAACATTAGAACATATACGGTCCCTTTAAATACAGAGCACTGGCTTTTTAATTCCCTTTTAATCAAAGTTAGCTTATTTTTTTCACAGTTTAGCATATTCGTATGCCTTATGTAAATTACGCTCCACCGATTTACGCGTGCATGTTTACGTCTTCTTCATACACACCGTATTCACGTTCAGGGTGTGAATTTAAACAGCAGCTATAACCCCAACATATTCGCCTCTAGCTACAGAACGCAATAATCACAGGACATTTTTTGTTTGTCTTCAAACCGTTATCAGACAATGAATCAGACGTATTTAGACTCGAACCTGCCACAAAACACAGAAAAAAGCATTACGGCGTTTTAATGGTAATGGCAGAGTGGTTTCTACTGCTGCTGTGAATAGCGAGGTGCAAATTGATAAGCATTCAAATGCCGCCTCCTAATTCACCACGCTGAACAATGCTGTTCTATGTACGCGTCAGGTCTGCGGAATAATACTGGCCCCGCATACAGTACCGAAAGATGTAAATTGGCTGTGTAGGAAATGCACAAACACACAAATGGCCCTGAGCACAATAATGACTCTAACAGCAGCATGGTTATACAAGCAAAGCATCCGTACTGAATACAAGGAGGAATTTAAGGATTTTCACCGTATATGGGAATGTTCTTGTTAAGGTCATCATAGTAACATAAACTATACGTGTTTTGGTCAAGGTCTGAGCCGCATACTGGTTTTGAGGTCATTTATAAGAGTAAAAAACAGCAAATAGTTCATTAAAGGTCCAATATTACACAAAATGGATTTTAGTCAAGTTAAAATGCTGTTACCTCATCAAAAACATACCTGGAGTTGTGTTTTTTTTTCATTTACACATTTTATTATCTGTCTGTCTGTATCTCCATAGCTCAAAATGCTCTGTTCCACCTTGTGATGTCATGTGGTGGTAGATTTCAAGTGCACAGCGACCGTTTACCATCAGGTACGTTAAAAAATGGGCAACTCCAGGGCTGAAATCACCCAAATGATTCAACTAGTGAAGGTGTATGGAGTTTAAAAACACAATGGAGCACTTCCTTTATTACCACATGGCATCACAGACAAACTTTAAACGATTGTGTGAATGAAACAAACAAACAAATAAACTCCAGGTGTGTTTTTATTGACCCACAGGGGAGATTATTTGGACACAGTAACTCACACGTCACAATATAATATAATAACAAAGAGAAAAAATATAAATTGTAATAATAAATTCTAAATAAGTAACAAAAAATAGCAATAAAAAATAGTAATGCTGTGGTGAAGGATTGAATCAGCCGCCAGTACTGAGGTCATTTAGGCCAAAGATTCTACTCAAAACAAACAAATTCAGTGAGTTTAGACTTTGACTTTTCACAACTTTCACAGACCAGAGTGGAGTTTGCTGTGCTCACAAAAACTAGCATTGCCTAATTCTCAGACAAGAAAACACTTTATAATTCGATGTAGACAGACACAGTGGTCTTACTTTGACCGGTTTAGGCAAATTTAGCTCTAATGCATGAAAATAGGTGCAGGTTTTTAATTGGCAGAGACTAACGAGCTCCTTTTAGGCTTCGCTCAGCTTGGGAAACACGCTTCATTTTGTGTTTTTCATTTGCCCTTGTGCGTCCCTGTCTGTCTACTATCTTTATATTTGCTGATTTCGCAGTGCCTCACACCTACAGACTGAACCTACAGCCCGTCGGCACGACATGGCCTGGGCCCACAGGAAATCACTGGATGACAAATACAAAATGCTGGTTTCACATTACGCTGCGACGTTCAGGACTCAGACTGCACCGGGCGGCACTATATTGGAAAAGACATGTGTTGCGTGATTAGAGCTGAAGTTATAGGAGCCTCTGAATTATGTATAAGATCTATATATGGTAGTACACGTATAAACAAGGGGAAATCTTTATATAGACAAGTACATATAGCCTAGCCTCTTTCCCATATACAGTGAGGGAAGATGCCATCAAATAAATGAGGAAACGCCATCGCATTAAGCATTTATGACTTCTGGTAAGTTAAATGTAGCTCGTGTGTTGTGTATCCACTTTAGGATAATGCATAGGAGTGTATTAAAGTGTATTGTTATAGCTTGTCATGTAGTTTTGGTGTAAAAGGATCATCTATCTCTATAAAAAGGTGCATTGTGTAACTTTTCTGTCACCATATTGGCTCCGTGTACTGCTTAGCCTGGAATGTTCCATAGTTTAACATACATTAAATATATCCAACTGGTATTTATTCATTACACGTGTTTGTATTGGGCAAAAATACAATAATTCCTCCTGTGAATAGGGGCGACTCTCCACAGATCTGAGCTGTAATGCGGCGTAGCACTGTAACCTGCTAAGTCAGTGAGTACAGATACAGGGGCAAAAAATTGCTCAAGTAAACGTGTCGTATATAAAAATCTGCTTAAGTAAAAGTATTGAAGTATCCATTTTAAAGTAAAAGTACTTCACCTAGATTATAGGAAGTGTTAAAAGTATTAAAAGTAGTGATATTGAGAAAGAATTATGCAGATTTTCTTCTCAACACTAACAATTTCTTAACTTTTCTATGGAATTTCATGTGTATATTTTTGTTTGTTCAAAGCCGGGACTTTGTAAACATGAAGGTGCTGAAACAACTGCTCAAATCATATAAAAAGTTCTTTCTACTTTTCAGTTCAGTTAAAAAATGTTGTGGAGTTGAAAGTACAGATATTGGCTATAAAATTTAGTGTAAGTAAAAGTACCCAGTGAATTCACTTAAATCAGGGGAGTCCTAACTGTTTTCATCAGTTGCAACATATTAAAACACAGAGCAGCGTGAGGCCGATCGAGGGCCATAGACTGAGGCTCAAAACAGTGAGTTATATATGAATCTGTGCATTTATCCTCTTGAGACCCTGTGGCCCCACACGAGGACATTACATTTTTGCCTCTTAGCACCATGATTTTCAATTATTTTAAACTTTCACCTGTAATCAACTAAAAACCTCTACAGCAGCTCCCGAAAGTAAAAAAAAACTGCATGGTAAAGTTTAGATGCAAAATTTATGAATAAAACCAATGTATTTATGTACAATAATGTCTCTTCATGTATCTTAATGTCTCTTCATTTGGCATTAAAATTTGACCCATTTTATTGCCCACAGCAGACGAGAGCATCAGGAAATGTCCTCGTCTGAAGACATTGGGACTGTGTTATATTATTGATTGTACATGTTGTTAGGTAAACTTGGGAATATTTAGATGAGTTTACAGTTATAAATTGCTGGACGTTTCTGCTGCTATAGGGAAACTGCTGCCTGTCTCCACTTTTTGCACCTCTACTTTTTTTGTAACGATTGAAAACCAGAAAAAATTAAAACTGTGGACCACATTTTCAGGCCTTTTTGTGTGTTTTTAACCTCACTCACTGAACCCCAACCCGCTCACGGTCGACCTACGTCACATTTGGCAGGTTTAGGGCTTGAAATAAACAGCTAATTGCTGTTTGTTTGTTTTTTGTAATTTATTTATACATTTTAATGTTTTTACATTTTTTAACCAATGGTGTCATACAGAAGACTTACTTAGTAGGTCCTACTTATCCCAAATAGCAAGAAGAAATGAAAAATGCACACCAGACAAAAGCTCTGGTCTCAGGAGGTTAAAACAGGTTTAATGACCCTCCAGACCTTTGTTCAGACCCTCAAAAGGACACACGGAATCTGCTTGATCAATGTAGATTTCAAAAACCTGCAGTAAAAAGTACGACTTGTGGTAGTTTGGGCCAATTCCCAAAACAACTGGTCTGATGCCTGAGTTAAGTAAATTATAAATGCCTGAACAGTGTACGTGAGTAGAGTCCTTTTACTTTTGTGCTTGCATTACTTTCCAAGCTACACCGTGGAACATTCTAGACAAACCAATAACATTTCATGGAGAAAAGCAGGAATGTTACACAGTGTATTAAATACTTGCATTTCTGGTAGAATTGCACAATATTCCTGTCCAAACAAAATCATGAGTTCAGTTGTCAAGTTGCACCGACTGCACTTATTCAAGGCAATGTTTTCTGCAGAGAACTAAATATTCAGTCTCTTTATAGGAAGAAAAGTTGTACCTGCAGGTTCAAAAATGCACGAACCTTGTATCAGTTTAAACATTCACCACAAACGCAATGCTTGTTAGAAAAATCACTTTAAATTTTACTTTTTCCAAAATTCTCAGAGGGTATTTTACTTCTACGGGGTATTAACCGCTAACACAAAACATTTTCAGATCACCGTCGTAAATTTCATGCTGTATTTACTGAAAACAACATAATAACATGTTTTATAAGTTTCACTTTCATTTTTGATGCTCTGAGTTTTCCCTTTGCTCCCGGGGTTAAGTCACTCTCCCTTCAGAGCTCGATCACAACACAATCGGCGAGTTTCCCGCTAACGACATGACGGCACATGCATCAGGTTTGTCGAGTTGTTGTGTTTTGTTTGTAGGAGGTTTTTGTATATTTATGCAGAATTGTCGTGTGGGAGCAGGGGTCTTGTGGGGGGCCGAGCGCTGCACAGAATCTTACAGTTAACGAAAATGAGAGGCCCGGGAGAGATCACGAGATTACTGAAACATGCATGGATGACATCTACAACCTCTTCAGGCGTGTTTTTAATGAACATTGTAGAAAGCTTAAAAAACAAAGTATATTACCCCCTCTTCAAACACTGTAAATGAATAGAAATAATGCTTTGACCAGCGTATTTTTCAAACTACAAGTCACACCGGAGTCACACCAGTCAAAAAATGCATAATGAAGAAGAAAAAACATGTATAAGTCGCACTGGACTATAAGGGGGAAATGTATTTTATAAAATCAGAGACCAAGAACTGACATTTCATCTTCAATAACAAGTAATAGAAGTTATAGTAATAAAAACAACCCGATAGAGAAGAATCCATGTATCATTCGTTCATTCGTTTTTCAATATAGAACCAAAAATAAGAAACAAAAAAAAAACTCTTTTCTTTATTATTTGTCTCTAAAACCAAAATGAAAAAACAGATAACGATTTGTTTTTTAATTTTTGATTAATATATAGGATTCATATATATGATCTATGGACTGTCAGTGTGAAAAATGTAATATATACATATATAAGTCGCACCTGAGTATAAGTCTCAGGATAACCCAAACCCTGAAAAAACCATATAGTCCAAAAAAAATGCGGTAATCTAAGTTGACTTTACTACTAAAATAATCCTTAGTTGCAGCCCTAAAACAGTGACACTGGGTTAAATGTCTTGCCCATGAACACAGCAGTAATCCTCCTGGCATTCTCTGCACCATAACCTTTGTTATTACGATTGTGGTATTGAATATTGAGTCTATTCTTTAGTATCGAGTTTGATTTTTATTTTATTTTTTTCCATTAACAGTCTCTTCCCCGTATGTTTACCTGGACATCTCCATGGTGTCCTTGGTCAGGTAGACGATCCAGTAGACCAGGTTGAAGGCTCCGAAGGACAGGGGGAAGAGGATGCGCGAGTACTTGTCGATGATGCTGGTCCCGGTCAGGACGTTGTTGGCGGGGACGGCTGAGCCCTGCTGGAGGAAGGCCTGGGCGTTCACGGGCGGGTTGGGGAAGGTCTTAGCGGGACGTTCGAAAAGAGGGGTGGAGTTCATCCTCTTCTTCAGCACGCCGCCCGGGTCCACCTAGACACACAGACACCACATATGTTTAGAGGCTTACAAAAAAATCTGATGTCTGGAGCTGTTAGGTGTGATTATAATCTGATTTCTGGAGCTGTTAGGTGTGATTATAATCTGATTTCTGGAGCTGTTAGGTGTGATTATAATCTGATTTCTGGAGCTGTTAGGTGTGATTATAATCTGATTTCTGGAGCTGTTAGGTGTGATTATAATCTGATTTCTGGAGCTGTTAGGTGTGATTATAATCTGATTTCTGGAGCTGTTAGGTGTGATTATAATCTGATTTCTGAAGCTGTAGGTGTGATTATAATCTGATTTCTGGAGCTGTTAGGTGTGATTATAATCTGATTTCTGGAGCTGTTAGGTGTGATTATAATCTGATTTCTGGAGCTGTTAGGTGTGATTATAATCTGATTTCTGGAGCTGTTAGGTGTGATTATAATCTGATTTCTGGAGCTGTTAGGTGTGATTATAATCTGATTTCTGGAGCTGTTAGGTGTGATTATAATCTGATTTCTGGAGCTGTCAGGTGTGATTATAATCTGATTTCTGGACATTTAAAGCTTCTACATTATGGAGTCTTTAAGTTTGTGTAACTTTTCTGGTGGGATGTCCATAAAATGCTTTTCATGGAGATGCGGCAAGATGTATAGATGTTTTGCAGTATGTCTATCTTCATGGAGACCAAACCAGACCAAGTTACAGGTCAGATCTGTGGAGAGGCGACACTTCTCACAGTCAGAATGCCTGTTTTTCTAGGTATTTTTGAGCAATAAAACCACCTGTAACTGAATAAATGTAATGTAGAGCTGTTTAACATAGAAACAAGCAGGTGACGGATCCCCGACCAAAAAGTTAGAGTTGTATTTTGTTTTGTTCACACATGTTTGAGTAATTTTAGTCTGGCTATGTGTACAAAGCTCAAAATGCTCTGTTCCATCTTGTCATGTAGTGGCAGTTTTCATGTCAGCAGAACAGATTGACAAAACCAGAGCTGAAATCATCCAAATATTTCTAGCAAAGTCGTATGTCCTAAAAACACAGTGGAGCACTTCCTGTATTACGACATGACATCACAAGACGAAACAGTTTTTAGGTTGAGAGAAGAGCTCAGCCTAAATATACAGGATTTGTGTGTTAAACATGTGTGAATAAAATAAAAAACAACTCCAGGTCTGTTTGTGACGAGGAAACAGTGTGATATGGGCCCTTTAAGACACATTGAAATCAGAGGGACTGTGATCAGACAGAAATTAGATCATTTTTACATTATTTTGCATGTCATTGTCATCTTAAGTCAAAAAAAAAACATAATTATACAATTCTGAGTGTGCACAAAACCACAGCCAGTTATAGATGGTGTGAGTAATCTGAGTACAGGTTTTGGTAAGCGAAATCACTCAAAAAAAATGTCAAATTAACATGGAAAATACACAATTGTAACGAAAATGTTAAAAATTGCAATAGATTTTTTACTAGGGGAGATTTTGTCGAAGATGGAAAGGCAGCGTGTGAGAAGAGTGAGAGGAGTGGACAGCAAAGGGAATATTCGATAATGTTATATACTTATCAATAATGAAACGGCTGCAGCCCTGGTGAACCAATACAGTCATGAAATTGTGATACGCTGAGCCTTCCTAATGCGCACACAGCAGTAAATATTAACGTTAAACTGAACAGAAGAATCCTGACTGCAGAACTTCTACCTCAGCACATGGTTTATTCTTCTTAAAGAATATGACGCTATGTTCTGATCTGTGTTACACTGTTGTTTCCTCATCGCAAAAACACGTGGACTTGTGTTAAATTAAAGTCCACACACCTTCACTAGAATCATCTGCAAGACATAAAGGGAATTTTAACACACCATTACCACTGAGACCCCATTAAACCCTCCTGTAATATGATAATAATGGAAGTAACTACATAAGAGTTCAGTTATAAAGCACCTTTCACAGATAAAAATCACCAAAATTTAGAGGTCTTTAAGTTAAAACCGTGATTTTTAAAACAAACACAACATTTAATAGAAAGCCAATGCAGAGAAGAGAAAAGTTGAAGTGTCAGATCTTGTGAAAAGCCTTGCAGAGGTATTTTGGACAAGCTCCAGCTGCTTAAGTGTGATTCTGTTAAAACGAGAACGTACGACGAGAATTACAAAAATGAAATCAAAATGAGAAGGAATAAAAGAATCAACACTTATCTCAAGATCATTTTTTTATCTCGGTTCGACTTGTCACCATAAATACAATAGAACAATCGATTCTGAGGGTAAGTGTTTCTCCTCGGTACTTTTTGGTATTTTTCGGTACTATATTTAGATCTGAGCTGTAGAATGTGACTTATAAACTTCTGTGGCTCATTATAATTTAGATACAAACTGACAATTAATGTACTGAAGCTCATATTTTGTACTAATATTGCACATTTGGAATACTTTTTTGGTGATAATTCTGCTATTTAATGGTTTAAATATTATCGGTTATCGCCTGTATTAATTTCGACGTTATATCAAACTTCAAATGTTTTATCGTGACAGGTTTAATCTCAGTTCAGTGAGATTTCAAAGCTGGTAATGAAGTGTTCTACCTCCTTTTGTTCAGTCCAACCTGTTATTTCACAATCTGCTGCTGTAGTTGTGTCATGAGGCTGTGATAAAAGCTACAGGACCAGAAATAGAGATGGAAAAAAAAAAACAGAAAATAAAATTCACACTCTTTTATACAAAACACACAACAAACATGTAGAAACAACTTTTTGGACATAAAAATGTTTAATTTAGGGCCTGAGCTACAAAAATGCAAAATATCAAGTCTGTAAGTAAATTAAAAATCTCCTTATTGCCCTAAAAACAAAAAAAGTGCAGTGGCTCCATGACTTTCCTGGTCCAGTCCTGGAAACAGCTCCTGTCAGGTCCAGGGCCAGAGCCACAGCACTTCTGCATTTCCAGGTGTTTATTACATTTGGATTTGTTCATTTGGACTGAAATAAACCTTTAAATAAAAATAGAAAGAGATGCACAATTACACACACCAAGATGTGTAATTTTCCATGTGTGTGAGAATTAACTCCACTTAGAGCGACTTTTTCCCTCGTTATAAACACACACAGTCAGAGGAGTCGACCATCTTGACTCACTTCACTCTTTGGCAAAGTTTGGCTCGATCAAAATGGACGGAGCGCATGAGTTTGGGGAAAACAAAGTTCCTATTGGACACTCGTTTTGCTCCCGTCATCACACAGCGTGAGTGTGACGTAGGATAAAGCCGCAGAAATGTACGGAAACCTCTATGTCTGCACTTTCAGAGGGGAAAAGGAAGTTTCTGTCTTTTACCGTTAGAAAGTTCTGCGCGGTTATAGAAAACATATTCCTCTGTGTCGTGTACGATAACGTGGGTCTTCGAGGGTTAACTGAAGATGCACCATGTAACTTTTCTGGAGGGGGTCCACAACCTGTTTGTCTCCATGGAGATGTTAATGCGTTGTTTTAAATAATCCACAGTACGGCATTATCGTTCAAAAATATCTTCAAAACATGAATTCTTTCTGTGAGTGGGGTCGCCTCTCCACAAATCTAACCTGTAATTTGGTTTGTAAGACTCAGTTTATGGCCATACTGGGGAATATTCTTGGAAAATCTCCATGGAGACAAGCAGAGGACGGAGCCTCTACCTGAAAAGTTACACAATGCACCTTTAAAGAAATGTTCCCAACTATCGCCAAAATCAGCGTTTCTGTTGTTTTCATCATTAAATTGCAGTTAAGTTTTCTGATACTCCATTTTTGATACAAGAGAAGTCCCTGCAGAAGGGGTTTTAGCCTGTGTCCAACTCCTGTTTCAGATCTAATGTGCAACTCTACGTAAAATTGTTCTAAAAAATACATAATCTTGGAATCTTGGAGTTATTTTTAAAGAACAACTTTTGTGGTTGAGGCTCCTATACACGTAGCCACAAATAAACAACTTAATAAATGAAACAAGTCCACACAACGAAAGACTGAAGTCGTTAGCCTCTCCTATGAACAGCTGTAGGTCACGGAAGATTAAAGAAAAAGTACCAAAATGAAGCTGCTGAATCCTAAAAACACTGGAGAAGGAAGTACACAGCTGTGGGTGTATTTGGGTGTATTTATGTATGTGTGCGTATTGAAAATAAGTGATTAACGATTACTCAAACATGCATGAATCACTCCAAATACAATTTTGAGAGGGTAAACTGGAAGGAGAAACAGAAAAGTTAGATTTTCCATTATAGGTCTGCTTTAATAGTTTTATCTTTATATAAGAAAAATGGCATGAACTAAGCATAATTTAATGTTTACAGCCCAAGTCTCCAGTTCCCCAAACACATAAATATGCATAATTCAAGCGACGCAGGCCTAACACTAAGTCGATTTAACCCACAACCTCTTGCGTAAATACAGACGTGTGTTCCCAAATTCGGAGATTGTGTAATCCGACATTTTGAACTGAACCATCAGGAGTCGTCTCATCAAATCCTCTGCACTGTTTCAAAATACTCTTCCCAAAGTCCACCGGCGATGTCAAACAGTTAGACAGGCTTTATTTCTGCATCCAGCCAGTCCTCGGAAAATAAACTTCACTAACTTCACACAGTTGACAGTGAAAAACTCTGAGCAAAGCCCGGACCAGGTTTCCATGGTGACTGTAGTGCCATCTCCCATGATTCTAACTATTCTGTTTAGCTAAGAGTTCCTTCATCATCGGCCAAACAGCAGAAAGTTATGTTGGAGCAGTCGGCTCAGATGAAGCTTTTCCCCCTCACATAACTATTAAAATAACTCCACGAGTTAGAACCAGTTAGACCAGTGTCAAACTCCAAAAGAAAGTCCACGGTGTTTTAAAATCCACTTGTTTAAAGCAGTTCTTTTGGTTGGAATAATTTCACAGTGGATGTTTTTTTGAGTTGCCAAAATCTTGTAGTCAAATTCTGGGAGAGGTTTAGGACGGGTTTGTGAATCTTCGGGATTACACGCTTCTGTAAAGAGGGAAGACGCTGGTCGTATCTCGTTTCTGAAAGGAGGAAGCTCAAATCCTGCAGGAAGAGAGTTACACACCACAGATGCAGCAACTTTAAAGATGCACTGTGTAACCTTTTCGGGTTGGGGGTCCGTCACCTACTTGTTTCTATGGATATGTCATTGCTCTGCCTGGAATGTCCCACAGTGTGACATTTAACAGCTCTGCCTTACATTTAAAGGATCACAAGTGGTTTTATAGCTCAAAAAGACCTAGAAAAACAGGCATTCTGACTGGGAGCAGGTTCGCCTCTCCACAGATCTGACTTGGAACTTGTTTGCGGGTGACCAGAAGCAAAGCGACGACCAGAAGAACTAAACACAAACATGACGGACCTGTTTTTCTACTGTCTTAACCCTGTAAAGCCCAAACTATGAAATAATAGACAGAAAATTCCAATTCTTTCCATTCTCTCCATTCAAATCCATTCCAAAGCCTTTAATGGTTCCTCTGAACAAACAAACAAAAACATTTTAAAATATAATTTTCCATATATGAGTTTCAATTTGTATCATATTTTATACATCAGGTCACAATGCTCAAAGATTCTTTTTTTTTTTTCCTGAACAAACAAAAACAAACAAATCCAACACATTTGTAATTCCAAACATTAAAAGTGCTGCCGTAAAACAGTAATAAGAACCAACAATGAAAGTGGCTGCGTGAAAGTCTGGAAAACGTAACATTCCAGTTATTTTTCCTCATTTTGCGGTGCACTGCAGGTTTGTCAGGGAAAACGGTATCGCACTGCTCATGTGAAAGGCTGAAAAACTCATGTATCAAATATGACACGTTTGGTGTTATGGGGTAAAAAAGAGAGAATGAAACACAGAACTAGTTCATTCACTGGACAAAAACTATATCTGGGTGAGTTAAAATGACTTAAATTAAGAACATTTTACTGTATTTGAGTAGATTCATTTTGACAAGTGAAATTATCTCCCAGTGGAACGAGTGTGTTTTTATTAATTCAAGCAACATTTGATCTTATTTCTTATTTTAAGTGCAAAAACTTGTTGTTTTACTTATTTTCAGTGTAGTGAGATGTATTTTCATATTTTAAGTACAAAAATCTTGGCAGATAATTTTACTTGTCAAGTGAAATTTACTCAAATCACGGTAAAACTTTCTAAATCCAAGTCATTTTAGCCTGACTAGATTTTGTTTTTTGCCTTGTTGTAAATAATTTGCAGTGGTCCAAGTGGCGCCTTTGTAAAACAGTGACTGATGTGTGGCTGTGGGTGTGAACCTTGTGTGATATGTTCTCTGGTACAGAACAGATTTCTTCAGTCACATAAGCAGAGCAGCTGCAGGGGCTACGTGCCTGGTCCTATATTACATCTATTTCTGTGGATGTTTTCTTTAGATTTATGAAGCATCTGGGACCACGTATTGGTTCTGAATCCATGTTTGACAAGAGCAAATAGCTCCTGTAGAACTTTGGAGATGAACCAACACCTACTATCTTAGCATTTAAAGGTGCAGTGTATAACTTTTCTTTTGGAGGGTCCATCAAACGCTTTTCTCCATAGAGATGTTATTGCTTTGTCTGGAATGTTTCACAGTGTGACATTAAACCGTTTAATCTTCATGGAGACCAAATCAGACCAAGTTACAGGTCAGTTCTACTATAAAATCACCTGTAATTTAATACATTTGAGGTAGAGCTGTGTAATGTCATACTGTGGAACATTCCAGACAAAGCAATAACATCTCTATGGAGAAAAGAAGCAGGTGACAGACCCCCAGCTAAAAAGTTACACAGTGCACCTTCAGACTTACATAGAGTCAAGTGTTAACAATATTTTAGTTGTTTTGTACTGCTTATTCCATATTTATTTTACTTATTGTTATATTATTAATTAGTGGCATCATTTTACAGGGAAACGGTGGAGCTCTGGTTGCTGGTTCACTGGTGCACAACAGTTGTGGGTGTGGAATATGTACACTGAAGCTAAATGTATACTGGCTTTATTGTGTTGGATGTGTTAACTGTGTGGGAGTGTTGGAGATGAGGTCAAAGGACAGTACCAATATGGCCGCCGCAGTGTAATAGTACAGCTCTGTCCTCTGTAGGCTGTGAGTGGGTGTACAGGCTTTCTCTGTGAGGTATTAAAAAGGTCTTTATGTAAATGTTTGTGGGTGAGTGTCAAAGCAAGCCAAGAAAAATATAGAAAAATGTATAATATTTGTGAAAAAAAGAAAACAAAAAAAAGAATCTGCTAATTAACAGCCTTTTTTTTCCCTCATACTGCTGTTGATTCCAGTAAATGTGTCTTTGAAAAGGGTATTCAATGCATTGCATTTTTTCTTACATTATGAATACAATTTCTAGTTGATTCAACACCCAAAGCATCTGAGTGAAATTAGGTCTGAACAATATAGAAAAAATATATATATATATAATTTCAAATCAGTCGTGACAAAAAATGACAAAGCTTGTGTTTACATGAAAGCATTTGCAATCTTAAAGTGGAACTAAACACTAAATACTATATTTTAATATCATTGTCTATTGTCCCCACTCCCCTTTTTTGCAACATTAATGCAAACTATGGACATTTTCAACTTTGTGTCAAAACAGTCAAAAATTTGTAATAATCCTGTGGTTCTATTGTGCTCAGAACTCGGAGAAAATCGACCTTCACCTAGAGAAAGTGCAATGGAACAGCCAATAAACTCCAAAACACAAACCCAGGCCAGTCCAGAGCAGTGAGTCGAATGGAAGTCTGAACATGTAAAAGTCAAACTGCCATAACTGAGTCGCCGACAGCTAACATTAGCTAACAGACTCTATTTATTAGCAGGAACTAGCGATAGCGACATTAACTACATAAGCTAACAAAATAAACATTAAACTTTCTCAGGCATAAATATTTTCCCGACTGCTGCAGTAGAACACGTTCACATCAGATGTCGGGAGAACCGACTCCTGACATTCAACAGAACGCAGCATAATAACAATAATAAATACATTTTCTTGGTACATTATCGCAGCGTTATGAATACAATTTCTAGATGATTGAACACCCAAAGCATCTGAGTGAAATTAAGCATAATAACAATAATAAGTACATTTTAACACAATAACAAATACATTTTTAAAAATGTATGTGTTGCTCACTGCAATTTCCAGTAGGCAGCAGCAGTAGTTTGCAGTGTGTGACCTGTTAGATCAATCACACTGTTTCTGATGTGTCCAGACCCCGTCTCCCTTTAGTCCTTCAGGTACTTCAGCAGCTCAATTTGCAATGTGATTGTTGCTGGAGTTTAGCTGTTGAGTCCCACTAATAACTTTTTTTTTTCATTACAACTAGACAGACAACAGAAACCATAGCTGCACATTACCATATTGCTAAAAAAACTATATATATACAGTACATATATTTGAACAAGGGGTTGCACATGAATAGTGAGCCCTTCCAGACGTACATGATGCTTTATGTGAACCCTTGAACATACAGATTTTGTGCTGAGAATGAAGTGCGTCTCATCGCGAGCGTAATTATCAGGACCGCAGAACACGCAGGAGAAAATCACAACTGCTCTGATGCCAGACACCTGTGGACTGTCCTAAAAATACACCTCTGCTCCTCTCTGCCTCCCTCTCTCTCCCTCCGTGCCTCCTACACACTCTAACTCTGTGTTAATCCTCACTCACTGCACCACTCCACCCACTCGGACTGTGCGCACTACTTTTGCCGTGTTTACAATGGACTTTTGTCAATAACATGTGGTCATGACTGACTCTGCACACAGACCTGTCATGGTAACGTATGTGGAAGTACAATATGGCAACTGCAGGTGGGAGGTATTGAAAAATGGATCAAAGTAGATGTAGAAATAAGCAGAATACCACTTTTATTGCCACTGGAGATAAAATGTTTCTATCCTATTCTGTTCTAACTTTGTAGTGGGCGCTGTTGAGACTTTTTTTAAGCTATAAAGTTGTTGTTTTTTAAGTTTAATTCACATCCCATTATGTCCAGTTCATCAAAATACAAGAAAGCTACTTTGGGTTTGTTCGTCCAAAGCACAAAACGCTGTGTCCCACTTTGTGACGTCATGTAGTGGCAGTTTTCAAGTTATCAGCTCCTTTTTTTTAACCTTTCGTTTAGTAGAGATTGGCAATTCCAGGGCTGAAATTACACAAATGATTCGAGTGAAGGTGTGCGGCATTTAAAAACACAGCCGAGCACTTCCTGTATTGGGCATGACATCACAAGGTGGAACAGGGTGTTTCAGTTTAAAAGAAAACTCCCTGCACAAATATGCAGGGCTGTGTGTTAAACATGTGAATGAAACAACTCTAGGTATGTTTTTGGTGAGGAAACATTATAACATACATCAGGAAATGTTTTTTTTTGTTTTAAATCACATAAAAAATGGAAAAAATACTAAAATACGACCACATTTACACACATGTCTATCCCATTTTGAGGCAGTGCCATAATATTGTCATTGTGGTTGTAATAACAGAGCACCTGGGCTTCCACACCTGCCGGAGCTTCCGTCCGACGTTCCCACAGCAGGTTGTCCTTCTGGAGTGAATCGTGACGGGCAGATGACTGTTCCCCGGGCCGCTCCATTGTTGTATTTTGGATGTTTTGTGTAATAAAGTGTGAACCGCCTCCATATTTGGTGAAAGCGGTGATTTAGCGTGATGCATGCCTCCTACTCTCCCCAGTGTAACCGTGTAAAAGTGGAAAGCAACCAGCCACAGCCCCCGTCCCTGCGGCGATCCACTCAGCTGGGCTCACGAGAAACAAAGCTGCTGGACATTTACATAAAAGGTGTTGTGCAGGTTCAAAATTCAGATTTGTGTCTTTAAAAAAAAAATGTGAAAAAAACAGGAATTGCAGTTCGCAGTGGCCCAAAGTCACTCCTCACTTCCTTTACTTTACATTAGCGACGAGGCGATAAGCGCATTTCACAACAGAGCGGAGTTTTGTTGTTATCGTAAAGCTAACAACAACTAGCATGCTAACCACACACTTCCTCGTTATCATACAATAAACCATTTTATATTGAAATCCGGATAATACACATCGGATTTCTTATGACCTCAGGAGCGGCTTATATAATATACCTGTACTGGTCCAAGAATTTTGCTCTAACACGTAGAAAAACACAGGCCCTTTGAATGGAAATGTTAGTTAAAGTTTCCCTATGTAACTTTTCTTGTTCATTCTTTGTCTCCATGAGCATGTCATTTCCCTCCCTGAATGTTAACCCACAGATATATCTCCATGGAGTCCAATACAAAATAAATACAGTGATCCGTCGCTATAACGCGGTTCATCTTTCGCGGCTTCGCTGTTTCGCGGATTTTTTTATGCTTTTTTTTTCTTTTTCTTTTTTTTTAACAGTGCATTGTGTTCTGAATCCTGATTGGCCGAGGGACTGTAGTCTAGAAGTGATAAAAGTTGACTGGTCTTTCACTTAGACCAGGGGTCGGCAACTTTTAACACTCAAAGAGCCGTTTGGAGCGTCTCCCACAGAAAAGAAAACATGGGCCATAAAGAAGGAGGAAAATAACATAAGGACGACGGGAGAAGACACCTGCACCACAGCCTTCAGGAGAAAGAGACGCTACAGGAGTCAGGAGGAAGTCACAATGTCCAACCTTGTGTTCGGATTCATTAAAATTATTATTTTACAGCATTTTTTAAAAACTATCATAGTTATTTGTAAGAAAACGTTTATATTTTTAAATGCTTGAGCCTGAAAACAGGATTTGATCTTTGGTTTCATTCTATAGTTCAGTATTGTATTGTATAATAATTGTAAAAAATAAAGCTGATACTCGCCTGTCGCTGGTTCTTTTTGGAACGTGACCCCCGCGATAAACGAGGGATCCCTGTATAAGCAATGCTACACAAAAATCTTAACACTGAACTCGTGTCTGTCCTTGTGATCTCACTTTTGTGATAAATGTTGATACTTGCAGCGACTAAAAATCTAAAAAATGTAAAAAGTTTCTGATATCGGTTCACCATTTAATCACAGTTGACAAACAAACAACAGCAGAACACGTTTACACTGACCACTATGTCAAGAAATCACCCACATTCTTTCTCCACGCCGTACGGCAGAGCTCGTTTCCATTACATGAGTGACAGAACAACAAGTTAATCAATATATCTAAACTTTTACATGGCAACAGAACCCACACACACACACACACACACAGAGCACTCTGGCTGCGGCGGCGCTGCTGCTGTCCGCTCATCATAGCCCCTTTAATCTATGGCTGTTATGTAATGCGCCCGAGCGTCGGCCCCTGAGCCACGGGCTGTCCTCCCCTGTTCATGTCTGAGATCTGACTGTCCGGGGCAGAGGGGCTGAGGAGAGACATTCAGCTCTTATGGGCAGAGAAATCTATGGGTCAAAGATGCAAACTATACAAACCGCAGTTGTTTTAAGTGTGACGTCACCCAGTCAAATGAAGCTCATGATACTAGTGATTACAGAGGACAAAATGGTGAAATAAAAACACCAGGACCACGTAGAGCAGGGTTAATATGAATATTTTAAGATGAGAATGATGAGGCTCCCTGCAGCAGTTACACAGAGGGAGCCACAATTTCTCAATGTAAAGTGAAAGGAGCTGGAATCGCGCCCACTCCCTGTTTGGGAAGCTGCAGCTTGTGGAGTAGCTACATCCACTCTATGTTCCGCACTAAAATTGCAAAAAAGCACCAAGAACAGAACACAATACTACTTATTTTTCAACACAGCAGAAAACTAAAACAGATTAAAGTGCAGATGCTGAGGCTTTCATGTTTTTCTAATTGTGGTTTCGCTGAACAAATAATTGGTTTGTGAATAGATTTAGGGTTTAATTTGGACAATGAGGCTCGATACAGTTTCTAGACCAACATGTGATCCTGGGTGGTTTCTGCTTGCTGTGCAGAGAGCGTAGAGTAACTCAATGGAAGTGGCTGAGGAAGAAAAATATATACATAAGGAAATGCTCTATAGATGGTGAATCAAACACACAGCGTGGGGCTTGGCAATGTACGCAATGCAAAATGGATATGGACTTCTCTGCAGCTCTTCAGATGGAAAACCGAGGTTATTTTGAAGATGCAATTTATATTTGATTTGGCTTTCTACAAATGGGTGGGAAAAAAGAAAAAAAAAACATGAAGTGCAGCAAATAACTCCAAACAGTAAACGTAATAATAAAGTATAGTTAAAGGTGAATCTAATTCCTTTTTTTTCCCTGGGGAATTTTAACAGCAACTCATAATTTATTCATTGTACCATGTTTGTTAAAAACACGTACAGAAGAGCTGCTAAACTGGGCAGTCGCTGGAGGATTACAGAAAAGAGTAAAAGGAGGAGGAATGGGGGGTGTAGAGGTGTAAATAAAAGAGTGAGGTGAGAAAAGGGGACGTGGTCTGAAGGTATAAGGAACAGCCGGCTGTTTGTAATCCAAAAAATCTGTAATCTGTAACCCGGTTCTGTGTGATGTTACATAGTACTTAAAATTGCAATGGCCACTGGAGGCAACATACACTCCAGAAACCTGCAAATTTATGTAGTTTGCACTAAAATTGCAAAGATCACAGGGAACAAAATACTATTAAAAGATGATATACAGAATTTAGAAGCAAAAAATAATAAGGGTCCTGGCCTTGGCTTGAGTTACAGCACAGACTGAATGTGTAAATGGACATAGCTAACCTGCTAGTCGCCGTGTTCCAAATAGGAAGTGAGCATGGGCACGCTTCTGGCTTCATCAACTATGGCTCCTTTTCACTTTGTATGGAGAAAAATGTCACCTCTCCCCCCTCGTTCTGTAACTGTTGCTGTCAAGCTCCTCGTTTTAGTCTTAAAATGTTCATATTAAACAGTTCTACATGATTCGGGTGTTTTTATTTCCCTTCATATTCGCCCCACAGCTGCTGGCTGCTGTGAGCTGCATTTGACTGGAGCTGAACGCTCTTAGTCCACTTCTTTATACTATTTATGGTTACACCTCTTCCAAAAAAGTAGTGCTAAAAAAATGTATAAAAAATTGTGAGGCCAAAATTTGGAACAAAATATATTCATTACGAATTAAAGCTGCATTGTGTAACTTTTCTGGTGGAGGGACTATTACCTGCTAGGGAGATGTTACTATGGAGATGTCATTGCTCTGCCTGGAATGTTCCACAGTGTGACATTAAACAGCTCTACCTCACATTTATGCAACTGCAGGTGGTTTTATAGCTCAAAAATACCTAGAAAAACAGGTATTCTGTCTGTGAGCGGAGTCGCCTCTCCACAGATCTGACCTGTAACTTGGTCTGGTTTAAGCTCCATGAAGACAGAAAGGTTTAACGCCACAGAGAAAAACATTTGACGGATGCTCTTTTTTTTTTCTTTATTCATTTATTTAAAGGACAGTGCAGAGTTAAACATGAGGCCGAGGCAAAAACGTCTGCACCAGATCAGAGCCGCATCTGTCGTCCTTAAACATTTACAATTATCATTTCATCAATACACAGAAATAACAATAAATAACCATAAAATAACAATAAAATTTACACAACGATAAACTCATCTGTATTGAATCTTATTAAAACTACATAAATAGTCATTCATTATCATTACTTCCCATAAAAAAGAAAAAAAACAATCAATTCATCATCAAACCCTAATATAAAAGTTCACGTATCATTCGCAGATAAAAACTATATACAATAATGTCGGCAATAAGACCCTTCTACAAAAAAAACAGTTAAATTCCCATTATCATAAATATTTGTCCCACTTAAAGCCACACAAACCCCACTGCACCAACGTTTACTGTGGATTCAATAATCAAACTAATCTAACGATTACATCCCAAAGTCCAGCCTCACTCTTATTCGACAGATGTTAATGTTGCTCCACCAGAAAAGTTACACAATTCACCTTTAAGTCTTGTTCCCGTGAACCCAAACTCTCGTCGCATCTCTAAAAATCTCAGACTGAACCGGTCCGAGTTTTTCCTCCTGCCTGTGGAGTGAGACGTGCACTGAAGTCCCGGCTGAGCTCAGTGTCAGCGTGTGGCCATTAGTGTCCAGTGTTCACACCCAGTGAAATATGTGTGTGTCTAACATGTCAAACTGGGATGTGTCATGGACGATCTGCCGGGGACAGAAATAATGCACCGAGGAAAACAACAACTGCTGTTATCACTCATCACAAGAAACTGTCAGAAAGCACCGCAGAACACCCGCTCCATCTGAAGTGCACGAGCGCACTGTAAAACCGAGCTCATAACACGACAAATTGGACATAACGATGAGACGGAGATGAGAAATATAGAAACGCAACCAAGATGCTGCTGCAGACTGAATATTTCTTGAATCTATTTTGTTTTGCACTATTGCAGAATTATTGTAAAAGCAGCTCTTGGGTCAAAATACGGACGCTGTGTTCTATCTGCATCACATTATATATAAGCATTTTATCTTCTGTAAACCAGGAAGTAGGAAAGAAGGAGCGTTGTTGGCTATGTGCTGGTAACATTACAGCAGGGATCTAGGCGACATTTACAAAACAAAAATACCAGAGAGCTACAAATTTTAGAGGTTGGAAGAAATTGAGTAAATATGAGAGCCGCCATGATCCAAAGTTAGGCATTAAAACCATGGATTTACAAGAATAATGCACATTTAATTCATCAGATTAGTTAGTTCTTCAGCAGAATATGTATAACTCAGAAATGGAGAGCTGCTTGGAAGAAGGTGGAGAGATACTGGTGGCTCCCGAGCTACAGGCTGGAGACCCCTGGGTTACAGTGGTGGCAAATCTCCGCTCTGGCCTTTCAACGTTGTGAAAATTGCTTAGAAATTTGCAGTGGATAATGAGGAGGCTAGATACAGTAAAGGTATTATGCAAAATTTACTTTTTGGAGTTTTTTTCTACAGTGTTATACTGTTGTGGTTGTTGTCATTGTGTTGTGATTGTGCTCTGACGGGAGCAATGGGAGCGGGGACTCAAAAGTATAAATATGTTTTTTTGGGGTTTTGTTTTTTGCGAATATAACATTTTCAAAGCAATAAAAACATTTAAATGGTCTAAATATATTATGTGTTAGCAATTAATGCCCCATAGAAGTTTACAGGGCCAACTATGGTCAGTAAAAGTCTAATTACACCCATTTAAATGTCCACCCAGGATATCGGCTGAACCAATACTTGGAAGCTGAGATCTGATCCAGCATTTTTTATTTTTTTGGGTCGATACGATACTAGTATTGGATTGGTGCATTAAGAGCAGTGGTTCAGGGTCAGACTCATATGTTTGGTGATGTCTCGCCCCGTTTTGTGCGTGTAATCGTCTGTGACTGTGGTGATGGTGTCGTGTCATTTCTTTCTTAATATTTTCCCTTCATACAAACTATGACGAGCAAAAAAAGAAAATGTTCGGACGAATATGTGCAATATGGATTCACACGTGTGCACCAATAAAATATATATACCTATGTTTGAATTTGAAAAAATAAATAAATCCATTTAAGACGGGTTCAGTGAATGTGCAGATGAAACTAGTGGAGTTCAGCACCTCCAACAAGGTTAAGCACCACTGATTAAGACTAACCACTTCTGCATAATTAGACAGCTTTACCGTAAGAAAACATAACCGCTCTTGACTTACCGACACTTCTCCGTCATTGGCTGGAGGAGCGGGGGAGGAGCCAGCGGTCGACGCCCCCTCCTGGGCAGCGGCCTTCAGTGCGGCCGCCTTCCTCATCTCCCTGTTGGCCTGGAGCGTGGAGAAGTAGTTCACCGCCGCGAACTCGATGAGCGCCGAGAAGACGAAGGCGAAGCACACGGCGATGAACCAGTCCATGGCCGTGGCGTACGAGACTTTGGGCAGCGAGTGACGGGCGCTGATGCTCAGGGTGGTCATGGTCAGGACTGTGGTGATACCTGCACAAAGGGGACGTGGAGGAAGAAGTTAGACCCGTCACCGTAACACATTTTGAAGAGTGACATATTGCTGAAGTAAATATAGACGATAAATGATAATAAAGCAGAATTATCCCCCCCAAAATTATTTTAAATGTACAGTATTGGTACAAAAAATGAACTGGAATAAATACAACACTTCAAAGGCCCATTTTAAACTATGTTATAAATTACAACAATATTACAACGTGGCTTAAAGAGTCCATTTTGTGTCATGTAGGAACTTTAAGTAGTTAGTTTCTATCTATAATAAGTCAAAGTTCACAATTGCACTTTGTACAACTCACATAAACATATTTCAACTAGTGTAAAGAAACAGCCCCCAAAAATGCCCCCTAAAAATGATTGTTCCATCTGTCACTTCTTGAACTATTATATTCCTAAAGGTCTGTAAACTCAAAACTCTTCAAATCATGTTTAAAGTTATAACCTGCTACCAAGCACAGTCCAACATATGTTTAGTGACAGAGAAGTGAAATATAATCTTCGAGGCAAAACTGAGTTTCACTAAAATTATGTTTATCCCAAGATGTGGAGTTGACTTGTGGAATGGCCTGGACGAGGAAATTAAAAACAGCACTTCATTAATGCAATTCAAGAAAAGATATAAACTGAAAGTATTACTGTCTTATGCTCTAAATGGGGCATAACAGACACATGATACACAGACTACACTCGCTCATGCCCTGGCGCAGGCACTCCGGTGTATGTGCCCGGGCATGGACACTTGCTGCTGAACAGTTTCATTGTCTAATTTTGGTTGGTATTCAAATGCTAAAAAATAAATAAATAAAAAACAAACAAAAAAAAAACTTTTCATAAACATTTTATATTACACATTATTATGTCACCTGTTGTGAAGATAACAGCTGTGAAAGGGGGTGGGCTCCCATAAGCTCTTGCTTCTGCCCACTCCTTTTGAGCATTTCTTGTTACTGTATAATTTTTTTGATTTGCTTTGGTATTTTATTATGAACCTTGTTTGCTCAAATAAACAATGAATCAATGTATTTTATTTTTATTTGTACACATTTATATAAAAACGCCTTATTTGACATCAGTCTCTCGCTATTTTTGCGACTTATTTACAATTTATTACAATCATTTATATTGTTGCTCTTTGTTATTATATTATATTGTGATGTGTGAGCTGCTGTTTCCGAGTAATTTCCCTTGTGGATCAATAATGTTTGTCAAAGTTTAACTCTAATAAGTATATACAGTATTTATCCTGACAGACCTAAGAGAAGTGCATTTAGAAATGAGTAAAGTGCACAGCATTGGTCACATACATAATTAAGTAATGTGTGTATGTTTGCTCCGTGTTATAAATCCAGCTGAACCTGCAAACAGAAAACACACACACACCGTTTCCTCATTCTCAGTATTAATCGTGATTAATGTGATTCTTGTATTAGTTTGTCAGTTCATATTTCACTTTTAGGGGTGACAGTAGCTCAGTTGGCGGCGTGTATGTTCAGTATATGGTCAGTATATGGGCAGTATATGGGCAGTATATGGGCAGTATATGGGCAGTATATGGGCAGTATATGGGCAGTATATGGGCAGTATATGGACAGTATATGGACAGTATATGGACAGTATATGGACAGTATATGGGCAGTATATAGACAGTATATGGACAGTATATGGGCAGTATATGGACAGTATATGGACAGTATATGGACAGTATATGGACAGTATATGGACAGTATATGGGCAGTATATAGACAGTATATGGACAGTATATGGGCAGTATATGGACAGTATATGGACAGTATATGGGCAGTATATAGACAGTATATGGGCAGTATATAGACAGTATATGGACAGTATATGGGCAGTATATGGACAGTATATGGACAGTATATGGGCAGTATATAGACAGTATATAGACAGTATATGGACAGTATATGGGCAGTATATGGACAGTATATGGACAGTATATGGGCAGTATATGGGCAGTATATGGGCAGTATATGGGCAGTATATGGACAGTATATGGACAGTATATGGACAGTATATGGGCAGTATATGGACAGTATATGGGCAGTATATGGGCAGTATATGGGCAGTATATGGACAGTATATGGGCAGTATATGGACAGTATATGGACAGTATATGGGCAGTATATGGGCAGTATATGGACAGTATATGGGCAGTATATGGGCAGTATATGGACAGTATATGGGCAGTATATGGGCAGTATATGGGCAGTATATGGACAGTATATGGGCAGTATATGGGCAGTATATGGGCAGTATATGGGCAGTATATGGACAGTATATGGACAGTATGTGGACAGTATGTGGACAGTATATGGACAGTATATGGGCAGTATATGGGCAGTATATGGACAGTATGTGGACAGTATGTGGACAGTATATGGGCAGTATATGGGCAGTATATGGACAGTATATGGACAGTATGTGGACAGTATGTGGACAGTATATGGACAGTATATGGGCAGTATATGGGCAGTATATGGGCAGTATATGGACAGTATATGGGCAGTATGTGGGCAGTATGTGGGCAGTATGTGGACAGTATATGGACAGTATATGGGCAGTATATGGGCAGTATATGGGCAGTATATGGGCAGTATATGGGCAGTATATGGACAGTATATGGACAGTATATGGACAGTATATGGGCAGTATATGGGCAGTATATGGACAGTATATGGGCAGTATATGGGCAGTATATGGACAGTATATGGGCAGTATATGGGCAGTATATGGGCAGTATATGGACAGTATATGGGCAGTATATGGACAGTATATGGGCAGTATATGGGCAGTATATGGACAGTATATGGACAGTATATGGGCAGTATATGGGCAGTATATGGGCAGTATATAGGCAGTATATGGGCAGTATATGGGCAGTATATGGACAGTATATGGACAGTATATGGGCAGTATATGGACAGTATATGGACAGTATATGGGCAGTATATGGGCAGTATATGGACAGTATATGGACAGTATATGGACAGTATATGGGCAGTATATGGGCAGTATATGGGCAGTATATGGACAGTATATGGACAGTATATGGGCAGTATATGGACAGTATATGGACAGTATATGGACAGTATATGGGCAGTATATGGGCAGTATATGGACAGTATATGGACAGTATATGGGCAGTATATGGACAGTATATGGACAGTATATGGGCAGTATATGGGCAGTATATGGGCAGTATATGGACAGTATATGGACAGTATATGGACAGTATATGGGCAGTATATGGACAGTATATGGACAGTATATGGACAGTATATGGGCAGTATATGGACAGTATATGGACAGTATATGGGCAGTATATGGACAGTATATGGACAGTATATGGGCAGTATATGGACAGTATATGGACAGTATATGGACAGTATATGGGCAGTATATGGACAGTATATGGGCAGTATATGGGCAGTATATGGACAGTATATGGACAGTATATGGACAGTATATGGACAGTATATGGGCAGTATATGGACAGTATATGGGCAGTATATGGGCAGTATATGGACAGTATATGGACAGTATATGGGCAGTATATGGGCAGTATATGGGCAGTATATGGACAGTATATGGACAGTATATGGACAGTATATGGGCAGTATATGGACAGTATATGGACAGTATATGGGCAGTATATGGACAGTATATGGACAGTATATGGGCAGTATATGGACAGTATATGGGCAGTATATGGGCAGTATATGGACAGTATATGGACAGTATATGGGCAGTATATGGGCAGTATATGGGCAGTATATGGGCAGTATATGGACAGTATATGGGCAGTATATGGGCAGTATATGGACAGTATATGGGCAGTATATGGGCAGTATATGGGCAGTATATGGGCAGTATATGGACAGTATATGGGCAGTATATGGACAGTATATGGGCAGTATATGGGCAGTATATGGACAGTATATGGGCAGTATATGGGCAGTATATGGGCAGTATATGGACAGTATATGGGCAGTATATGGACAGTATATGGACAGTATATGGGCAGTATATGGGCAGTATATGGGCAGTATATGGACAGTATATGGGCAGTATATGGACAGTATATGGACAGTATATGGGCAGTATATGGGCAGTATATGGGCAGTATATGGACAGTATATGGGCAGTATATGGGCAGTATATGGACAGTATATGGGCAGATGTGCCTCATGTGAAAGCTCAGAACCTACAGAATTCACTCACTGAGCTGTAGAAGCTGCACCAGCAGCTGATTCATGATTTGCCTTAAGTTTATGTCATCTTCATAATAATCTTGAGAACCAAAACACCTCATTAGAACATAAACAACTTGGCCAACATGCCCAATGTTTTTGTCACTGGAAATCTAAATTTCAGTCATAATCAGTAAAACCTGTTGGATTTGAAGTCTATTTAAAATGATCACATAAACTTGACTGTTTTCTTTGTCATCACATTGAAACAAGGTCAAAGCTGCAGCATTGTTTAACCACACAACCATAACTTTATTAAAGGAAGGTTGAATGCCCAATCTCTAATACTTTTCTGCCTTTTTTAAAGACTCTGCACACAATTTTCCCAAACTCGGTCTTTCCCCAGCACAGATATATTGTATAAGCACCTCTTGAGATCAAAATAAGTCTGTCTGTATATAATTAGCAGCATTTTATTGTCTGATAATCAGGAAGTGCAATGCTGCTTTATCATCAGAACACAAGTCTTTGAAAAAGCAGTTATAAATTTGTCACTGTGAATAATTAGGATGCTCTGAATGCATAAGGGAAGTGAGGAATAACTTTGGACCATTGCAAACGGTTTAAAATGAAGTTCACACGTCCTATATTATGCAAAACTGACTCCTGTGAGCTTCGACACATGTTATAATGATGTTACCTCCTCAAAAACCTACCTGGAGTTGTGTTTGTGATGAAGAAACAACATTATAACAGATCAGAATAGAGCGTAACATGGGCCCTTTAACACCATATGCCCCAATCAAGAACACCCACCTCAACTTTAATTACCTGAGTGTATTTTCCATTTGTGTTTTACTGCAGAGGGCATTTCATTTTCTAAAAGCACACATGTAAATCCTAACGCCACTATTTTACGGCGCGCATCTCCACAGCCAGAACATGCAGCATCGGAGCTACAAACCGTGCCAAAAAGTCGCTCCGGGCGTGGCTAATCTTTGGCTAAGCGGCTCACCCCTGCCCCGCGATGGCACTGGCATGAAAAAAACAGCATCTCTGAAAACACACGGGGACCGAACGGGCGCTAATATGTGGTTATCTTTTCAAACAGGCTGAAGGAGCAAATAAGGGACTTAAAGAGAGAGGATTGGGCCGTATGTGTGAAATATTGTAGTTGGATTGACAATAAAGGTGTACGGGGTTTTGATAAACGGAGAGCTTCCCCTATGGGTTAATACAGGCTGAAGATTACACGTGGATTTATGCTGTGTACATGTGCAGGATGGAGGCATAAGGGCAATGGAGGTACTGGGAGCAGAAAGACGGCAGAATGCAGCACACGGACCACGACATAATCTAATGGAGTACATTTGAAAATACTATTATCAGTTATTTAAACCAGCTTATAAGTATATATATATTAAAAAAGAATTACAATTTATGTTTTAAGGATTCTCCAAGTTCACATTTTGACATTTCAACAACCAAAAGTTACATAACCAGATAATACGAACTGATAATCTAATAAAAGAATTACATTTTAAGGTCCTATGTTACACAAACTGGATTTTTGTGAGTTTTTAGCCACGTTATAATTCCGTTACCTGCCAAAAAACATACCTGGAGCTGTGTTTTGTTTCATTCACACAGTTTGAGTAACACTTTATTACAGCTCTGGAAAAAAATAAGAGACAACTGCAAAATGATCAGTTTCTCTGATTTTACTACTTATAGGTTTGTGTTTGAGTAAAATGAACATTTTTGCTTCATTCTATAAACTACTGAGAACATTTCTCCCAAATTCCAAATAAAAATATTGTCATTTATTTGCAGAAAATGACAAATGGTCAAAATAACAAAAAAGTTCAGATGTTTTCAGACCTTAAATAATGTGAAGAATCATTTTAAAACTCACAACACACCACTAATGTTTTAACTTAGGAAGAGTTCAGAAATTAATATTTGGTGGAATAACCCTGATTTTTAATCATTTTTATTCTTTTCCTCCTTAAATCAGATTTGGTGCAGGTGATCTCCTCATGAGCCTCCTGGTGCAGAATGAGGTGTTTGTGTTGGATTCAACAGACGCTGGAGCAGAAATGATTTCAGAAAAAGAAAAAAAAAATGCAGTGGTCTCTTATTTTTTTCCAGAGCTGTATTCATCTGTCTACATCTTCAAACCCCAAAATGCTCTATTCCAACTTGTGATGTCATGGAGTGTTTTCAAGTGAACAGCTCGTTTTTACCTTTAGTTCCACAGAAATGGGCAATTCCAGGGCTGAAATTATGATGATTCAAGTGAAGATGTTTGGAGTTTAAAAACACAGTGAAGCACTTCCTGTATCACCACATGACATCACAAAGTGGAACAGAATGTTTTTGTTTTTTGTTGTTTTAACTATGTGAAAAAATGAGTGGAAAAATTACTTCCAGAAGCAGAGCAGGCGTCACTGTTGAGCTCCATCCAAAGTTCACATTTTAAACACTTCCAGAAGAAATGACAAAAACTGAAAATACAAACTGACAACCAACCACATTTAAGAACAGATGTTTTATGCAGATCTAAACTACAGTTTTTATGTCGAACACGACGGGAGATTTAGTTATTAGCGGAAAAAAAATATGGCACTTCAAAAACTGTCGTCTTGCAGCCTTCCCCCGACTCTGCGATTCACATTTGAAGAATCTGACAAGAATAAAGACCAAAAACACTTGTGACACTGGGTCAAAGATAAGATGGCACAAGATGAGATGTATCAGATTGCAAAAAGGGACGAAGGGCACGTTTACAGGCCAGTTCGCTCCCGTCAAACAGAATCCTGACCTCGAGAAAGAGGAAAAACAAACGAGTGGACTGGACCCGGTTTACACGCTGTATTATTCTCCACGTTTACAACCACACACACCTTTTATTGCCCACACATCCCATTACATCTACTAATCCACTGCTATATGACATCATGCTACGGCTAACTGATGGCCTCATAGCGTAAGTTGTGAAGTCATCTTTGGCCGGCTACAGTCAAATAAGAATATGAACACATGACGCAAAGATGATTCAGCAACAAACAAAGCCACAAAATGAAATATGGAGATAGATGAGTTTTGCAAAGGTCACATAATGTACAAAAACACGGGATATCTATGGGGGTAGTTTTGTTCCTTTTTATTCAAACAAAGAAAAAAAATCCAAACAAAATATACAGCTTTGAAAACAAAAAAAACATGTTTACATTTTTAAGATGGAAAAATATTTGATTGAGTTCTGATTTTCTTTCATTTTAAATGTGAAATCTTTGATTGCGGGCCAAAGTTTTGTTTGCAAGTCGAAAAGTTTTGAACCTCAAAATCTTTTGCAAACCAAGAACGTTTGCTTGCAAGTTCAAATGAACACGGTGGGCGGGATCTTAAAGAGGAGAAAGGGTGGATTTCTATTGGTAGCTTGCCTCTGATTGACAGTTGGGCTGGTGCCTGCCAGGCCCTCCCACCAACTCTTCTACTGCCTATCTGCCCCGTTACCCGCCCCTGAAGACGGTGTGTGAATGGGAAGAAGTCCGTTGGTGGGAAATTGGAAGGTAAGTCGCTATAATGAAATAGTTTAAAATTCTAAACAGCAAGACCATACGCTGTATTGTAAAGATATTTGAATATAAATGTTTCCCTTGTCAGTGACACCTAGAATGCAGTGGTGCACTGTTTTGCACAAGCAAGACGGTGTACCAAGTTACCTCATTTACTGGGCTAATACTAGAGACGTTACCTAGCTAGCTACCTAGAGAACCCCAGCACGGTTAAACTTAGACCTTGTTGTGTGTGTGTGTGATTTGGTACAGAAATTACTAAAACCCGCTCAGTTAAGAGCGAGCTAGGCCTCTTATATGCTACCCAGCTAACACGGTTACGTTGTCACAACATTGCAGATTAGTGAATTCATGACCACACATACGTTGTAGCTACGGTACCTCCTGACGTGGTAGTAACGTTGAAAGCACAACAAGCCTTGTCACTCAGTTTTCGCTTTCCTTTCTGTCTGTGAGGTTAAGATGCAGCAACCAGAGCAGATTCTACCCGTTGAAAGCAATACCCAAAAGCCATGTTTTATAAATCCTAGCATGTAAGAGGCCTAACTCGCTCTTAACTGAGCAAGTTACGTCAAGGGTACGTATTTACCTCCTTCACTTGCAATGTTACTACCACGTCAGGAGGTACCGTAGCTACAACGTATGTGTGGTCATGAATTCACTAATCTGCAATGTTGTGACAACGTAACCGTGTTAGCTGGGTAGCATATAAGAGGCCTAGCTCGCTCTTAACTGAGCGGGTTTTAGTAATTTCTGTACCAAATCAAAATAGCTGAAGCTCTTACACAACAAGGTCTAAGTTTAACCGTGCTGGGGTTCTCTAGGTAGCTAGCTAGGTAACGTCTCTAGTATTAGCCCAGTAAATGAGGTAAATTGGTGCACCGTCTTGCTTGCGCAAAACAGTGCACCACTGCATTCTAGGCATCACTGACAAGGGAAACATTTATATTCAAATATCTTTACAATACAACGTACGGTTTTGCTGTTTAGAATTTTAAACTATTTCATTATAGCGACTTACCTTCCAATTTCCCACCAACGGACTTCTTCCCATTCACACACCGTCTTCAGGGGGCGGGGTAACGGGGCAGATAGGCAGTAGAAGAGTTGGTGGGAGGGCCTGGCAGGCACCAGCCCAACTGTCAATCAGAGGCAAGCGACCAATAGAAATCCACCCTTTCTCCTCTTTAAGATCCCGCCCATCGCGTTCATTTGAACTTGGAAGCAAACGTTCTTGGTTTGCAAAAGATTTTGAGGTTCAAAACTTTTCGACTTGCAAACAAAACTTTGGGCCGAAATCAAAGATTTCACATTTAAAATGAAAGAAAATCAGAACTCAATCAAATATTTTTCCAGCTTAAAAATGTAAACATGTTTTTTTTGTTTTCAAAGCTGTATATTTTGTTTGGATTTTTTTTCTTTGTTTGAATAAAAAAGGAACGAAACTCCCCCCATAGATATCCAGCAGCTGTGGTGGAGGAAAGGGCCGTTATGTCCATTAATGAGTCCATATACTGTAGTCTTAGTCGATAACATTTGCATTATAAGGACTGGGGACGTAACGATAACCAAAATATCACGATAAAAGTCTCACAATAAGATCGTGGGCCATCACAATGTATCAAATTATGTCAAGTCTTGTTTAAATCGGTAGTTATGGTGATTTTAACGTCTTTCTTTGTGGTTTCCAGGTCTTTTTTAGTCTGTAAAGTATTTTGAATTATTTTGTGTATGAATTGTGCTATACAAGTATACTTGCCTTGCCATGGTGCAGCAGTAGCTCAAAAGCAGAAGGAACTACATAGACCATGATCCTTTGGGGTTGTCAGTGCAGACTACATGAAGAAACACCTTTAAATCTTAAATCCTCATATTATGACAGTGCCAAAGCCTTTTAAAAGGAAAAAGTGAGATGCATATTTGTGAAAGTTTCGTATCGAGGGATTTTGGTATCATTATATCCCTAAAAAGGACAGTTGAAAAGAGTTATCTGAAGATTTATTATAATGACTCACAAGTTTTCATCTGTCTTCATATAAATACTCTGTTTCCTAATACTTTTTTTTTACCAATCGACGGGCAGGACATGTCTTTATTCGACCAGGAGTTTCTGGTTTCTGTTTGGCTCGTGATGCTCAGGTTTGCGCATGAACGATTCTCTTTGAGTTTTGTATGTCCCCATGTGACTATTTTCCATAAATATACAAAAGCACAATACAAAACAATGCACAACATGACTTCATAAACCTGGCGCGATGTGCAGCAGTTTCATTAACGAACAGCACGACGATTAAGTAAAGTGAAAGCGCTCTGAAGGGGGAGTGACTTAGCAAGAGGAGCAAAACTTATTAAACATGTTAAAAGGTGCATTCTGTAACTTTTTGGGCGGGGGGGGTCCGTCACCTGCTTGTTTCTATGGATATGTCATTGCTCTGGAATGTTCCACAGTGTGACATTAAACAGCTCTGCCTCACATTTATTCAACTACAGGTGGATTTACAGCTCAGAAATACCTAGAAACACTTGCAAATTAGTCTGGTTTGGTCTCCATGACGATAGAAAGGTTTAATGCCAAACTGTGAAACAATAACGTCTTCATGGAGAAAAGTATCTGACGGACCCTCCACCAGAAAAGTTACACAGTGCACCTTTAACAATGCATTTAAACAGTGAATACAGCATTTTCAAAACAATAAAACACATTGGTCTAAATATGTTACGTCTTAGCAATTAATGCCCCATAGAAGTGTAATACAGTCTAAGTAAAATGTGTGTACAGTGAAACCTCAGCATCACTCAGC
The DNA here is from genome assembly GCA_030686955.1 of Odontamblyopus rebecca. Lineage (NCBI taxonomy): Eukaryota > Metazoa > Chordata > Actinopteri > Gobiiformes > Gobiidae > Odontamblyopus > Odontamblyopus rebecca. The sequence goes on from CM060664.1 coordinate 38,680,547, forward strand.
AAAGTGTGTGTGTGTGTGTGTGTGTGTGTGTGCGTGTGTGTGTGTGTGCGTGTGTGTGTGTGTGCGTGCGTGCGTGTGTGTGTGTGTGTGTGTGAGTGTGCATGTGTGTGTGCGTGTGTGTGTGTGTGTGTGTGTGTGTGTGTGTGTGTGTGTGTGTGTGTGCGTGTGTGTGTGTGTGCGTGTGTGTGTGTGTGCGTGCGTGCGTGTGTGTGTGTGTGTGTGTGTGTGTGTGTGTGTGCGCGCGCCCCTGATTCAACCTTATTAAGTCAAATAAAGATGCTGACAATGAACATCGCTCTTAATGGCCCATTAACAGAGCAGATATCTAATTCACTTTCATCAAGCTAAAGCAAGCAGAGAAAACGGGCCCATTGAACACTGGTTTTAGCAAATGTAGGCTGTAATTATGCAAATGTCATTAGCTTCGAGAAGTTTATGGAGACTGGAGCACACGGCGCTGTGTCTGTAAAGCGTTTAGCGTATGATTTTCATAGATTTAGTGACTCCAGACTCAGGAAAACAGCAATCAGACTGGTACAACACGCCAACACCCAACTCCAGCCTGGTTAGATCCTCAGTCTGATCATCTGCTAAAGGCTCAGATTTTACTGACCTAAAGCTGCACTGTGTCACTTTTTTTGGAGGTCCGTCACCTCATTGCTTCTATGGATATGATTATTTTTGTTGCTGTTGTCTTTATCGTGAGTGTAGAAATGGTACAGGAAATATCTGTTGTTAACAGATGAGACACAGACAGAGGAGAAACGCTTCTCTTCTTTCCTATTTTAAACTAAGTTATGGATGAAAAAGGCGTAATTATCTCTTTGTGGATCTTACAAACACAGTTTAAGCCCTGCACTGTTTGCAGGTGAATTAGATGTGCCTATATTTTGATGATATTATTTCGTGATCTTTTTCTACCAACTTTATCATTGATTATTGCTGTCAATATTGATTCTTTCACTGCGAAATAAAAACAGGGACAGAATTTAAAGAGTTCTCTCTGTCTGGAGGGTTTTCAGCTACAGTTACTCAAAAATACACAACTTTCCAGAGCTCGAGCGAAGCACAAAACCCTTTCATGCCCGTGCCAAATGTAAAGACAGAGGAGAAATTCTTGCCACATCATTTTTCCCGCTCTCAAGGCTGTTTGAGCTCACGAGATCTGGTCCCGTCCAAAGTATTTAATGTTAAGTTTTCTGTCATGACATTAATGTGGGGAAAAAAAGGAACTGAACAAAAAAGGAACTGAACAACCAAGCTAGAAATAAATGAATAAATGAATACATGATTGATTGGATATGTCATTGCTCTGCTTGGAATGTTCCGCAATATGACATTAAACAGCTCTGCTATATATATATGTATATGTATATATGTATGTATATTCAATTACAGGTGGTTTTATAGTTCAAAAATACTAACTATACTAGTGACTAACTCAAAAACCATCTCACCTCTTGTAGTTCCAACTAAACCAGCTTCTTTCTGCTCAGATTATGTTAAAATCGAGCTCAAATAGAGCAGTGCCTATAGTTAGCATCAAACCCCCAGGGAATGTTGATTAAATCAGCTGCACAGTATCCACAAGCACGTTTCAACAACAGCTAGCATGCTAAGAGTGCACTTCCTGATTTTGGGACAAAATTAGATTTATAATTAGATCCACACTGTACACAGGAGACTTCATTTGTACTCCAGAGCCGGTTATGCCGTATATCTGTGCTCAGGCAAGACACATTTGGGTCAAATACACGGGGAAAAAACAAACTTGGGGACAGCACAGCCCCTCGAACGAGTAACACTGTCCAATATGGCACCATGAAATGAAAACTAGTACTATTTAAATGCTTTCCAGACAATACAATATGGACATTTTATTTACCTTTATTTAACCAGGACGTCTCACTGAGATTCAGAATCTCTTTTTCAAGAGAGACGTGGCCACGGCAGCAGCAGCACAATTTACACAGTGCAGAAAGAACCACATAATGACAAAGAATTACATCATAAAAACACAACTCTCAAGAAAAACATGAACAATTTTCACTCACCACTTTTTACAATTTCCTTAAACTTATCAAAAGACACGACAACTTTTAATTTAAGGTCTTTTTGTAACTTATTCCAAGTGCACTGAGGTGAGTAGGAAAAGGTGATTTCCCAGCTCAGAGAAGCAGAGGCACATTGAGGAACATTGAGGAACATTGAGGAACATTGAGGAACATTGAGGAACATTGAGGCACATTGAGGAACATTGAGGAACATTGAGGAACATTGAGGAACATTGAGGCACATTGAGGAACATTGAGGAACATTGAGGAACACTGAGGAACATTGAGGAACAGCGAACAGTCGTTGAGATGATGAGTGAAGCCGGTGACCACCTGAGTTCACATTAACGTGGCATCTTTTTTGTACATGTGCCATTTTGTTTCCTGGCAAATCATGACTAAAGCCTGTTCCTATTCTAGAAGTACAGTTTGGGGGTTTCTTCTTTGTGGTGAAACAGTCCAGTTTACAAGTAAAAAAAGACAGAAAATAAATAACAGAACAACACAGAATTCTGCAGAATCAACACTCACTGCTCTAAACACTGCTGAAAGGCCCATATTACACACTTCTGTTTCCTCATCACAAACAGACCCAGAATTATGTTTTGTTTCATTCGCACATATAATGTTTAACACACAAACGCTGCACATTTAGGCTGAGTTCTTCTCTCAAAATGAAAACAATCCATCTGTGTGAACATTATAACGTGCCTTAAAGTCAACTGTGCCAAATATAGGACCCATAAACTTATTTTTTCAAGTTATGTAGTTATTATAAGAACAAAATTCTAATTCTTTTTTGCATTAATAAATGTCTGTAATTAGACTGTTAAAAATAAATAAAGAAAACGCATTCAAACAGGAAACAACAGCGACTGAATCAACCACATGCTGACGGAGGAAACTCCCCATTAAAAAATCAAGTTGATCATGACAATTATAAATGGCTGAATCTTGAGCTTTACTAAAATGTGATTAATTACACAACTCTATTAGGAAAGTAGAGTGGCAGAAGATTGACTGAATGAGCACAAGCACAAGTTAAAATCAAGTTCACCTAATCTCTAAAGTACAATGTGACGCAACTGCATTTCAATTCCAGGCACAAGTTGCTGTAGTTTATGTCTGGACTTAGCTGTAGCGTACATGCTAGCACCATAGACTTTATATATAAGTGGACATAGCTAACCCGCTAGCCCAGGGTGACCAGATTTTCAAAATAAAAAACTGGGACCTCCCTGGTTTGGGTTGGTTGGTAATAATAAAATGGTGAAACGAGAGCGTAATTAAGGGAAACTGTTCTGCACTCTGCACTAATGTGAGTCAGTATATCCACATTTAGCCACATTTTTAAGTGGCTTTTCTGTATTTCACCTGAACAAATGACAATTTATGCCTCTGTTTGCTGGTGGCAGGTGTCAGATTGATCAAAAACAGGGACACCAGGGATATTTCGTGTATAAAACTGGGACAAATCACTGGTTTTGGATAAATCTGCTGGGACGGGACCATACGGTCTATGGACGGGACACAGGGTTCAAATCTGAGACTGTCCTGGGTAAATAGGGACGTCTGGTCACACTACTCTAGCCATTCCATATAGGAAGTGAGCATGGGCGCACTTACGGCTCCACCGCTTCTGGCTCCAATTCATTTTGTATTGAAAAAATGTTAAACCTCTCTCTGTAACTGCTGCTGTCAGGCTCCTCAGTTTGGTCTTAAAATCTTCGTATTCACCCGCTCTACGTGATCTTGGGGTTTTTATTTCACAATTTTTTTTTTTTCTGTGAATTAATTCCTATCCCTAATTTAGAACTCAATTCCAAATTCGCTGCTGTAAATGCAAGCCTCGCTGAGCTTCATTTGACTGGAGCCGAACGCTATGGGTGACGTTACCCTCCCTTAGCCCATTTCTTTATACTGTCCTTGTACATGACGGGGCGGGGCTTTGTGAAATGTGCCTGTCAGGGTAAAAGAAGGCCAAGGAAGATCCACAAAAGAGGAGGAAGAGGGAAGGGAGGGAGGGAGGGAAGGAGAGAGGGGGGCTGATAGAAAAGAAGAAGGGCTTGCGGCATTTATGTCCTTTTTACAGCAAAAAACGCAAGGTACAAATTAGGCCACACTCAATTAAGTCAGAGATAGAGAGAGAAAGAGAGAGTGTCGTGCTCCAGGGACACTGAGCTTTTAGAGCTGCTGTTGACAATGCAGCGAGCGGCCATCTTAATGTACTAACCCAGTCCCTGCCTAAGCTACATGTCTCCAATAATAACCCTTAGAAAGACTTTACCCAGGCTTTTCAATCAGATCCTTAGATATGGAAGATTTTTATGTTTTCTCTTCTGTCTTTTTTCTTTTCATTGCAGGATTGAGATACACTTGAGATACCAAAGGATTCAACAACAAACAGCATGCATTAGAGACGTTTTCACTTCCAGTACCGATATCAGTAATAAGTCTGTAAGCAGGGATGTAACAATAACAGAAATATTGTCATACCATATTGTCAAAGGGCTCACAATAATATCACGGACCATCAGCTACAAAAAACTCACAGTTTGTAAGCAATAAATATCATACCATGAGATGTATATCGTGAAAATATCGTACAGAGAGATTTGGATATCGTTACACCCCTATATTTAAGTATCTGCCGATATCCGACATTAACCAATACCAGTGTAGAGATTGAAAATGGCACTTATTTCTCTCAAAATACAGTTAATTTACTACAAAACAGATCTGACTGTTATGTAACTGTATCCTGCAGATAACTACTGTGTTTTTCAGGCCATAAGGCCATAATGACCGGATTATATGGCGCTATATCAATGAGCAAGTCTATTTTCATCCATAAGGACTGTGAGACTGATACCTTAGCCCGGACATCCACGATCCATTGGCAGATCGTGGTGTAACTCGCCCGGTGTTGCCTCCCTGTCGTGGTGAATGTGAGTTCACCTTCTGTTGTCCAGTGCTTCCCCACAGCTGCAGTTTAACTCTGAACGACTCACTGACACCAATATCTAGCGGTTGGAGTTCCTTGGTTGATCCACCCAGAATGATGACAGCACCAGATTAGTTTACTTCACTCGGACGTGTGCGTCACCATATTTCCTAACAGGAGCCATTTTGGGCTCCTTATACACACTCCATGATATGATGAGCACAGTACGTATTGCTCCGCGAGGCTCCTGACTACGGTCGTCACAATCCTCTGACAATCCACCAAGGTGGATCGGTTAGTCATACTAAAACATTTTGACAGATTTTTGAGCACCGTGCACCACATAAAATCGGTTTTAGGTCAGTAAGCACAACCAAAATTAATACATAAGGTGCACTGTCGGTTTTAAAGGATTTTAAGAGTGCCTTATAGTCCGAAAAATACGGTACTAAACATGTCCTGGCCCTACAGTCAGTAAAGAGTCCAACCAGGATATCAACAAAACCAATATCATTAAACTGATCCCCCATGCACATTTTCCTGGATTGCACCAATAACAGTATCAGTATCGGTGCATCACTATTGGCAATAATTGACACTTCACAGCTGATGTCATTAATATTCCTGCAGGGTCGACGCTAACTAAAGGCACTGCTCAGTCTGAAGCTGTTACTCGTTAGACTTTAATCTGAGCTTTGTTTTAACACAATATGACCAAAAAGAATTGACTTACAAGTGAGCTGATGTGTGCTGTGTAAACAAGTCCTGCTCAAATTACATTATAGGTACAAGCTAGCTAGCATTAGCCAACAGTATTTGTTATTTTTCCAGTTTGTATTGTAGAAATAAAAAAATCGAACCAAAAACATAAACACTTGTATCACACGCTCCTAAAATGTCTTTTCAAATCCGTTGCATGCATTTTTTTCTTGAGTTTTCAGACTGTCTTTTGGCACAGTTTGTAATGCTAATTGTGTTACCGTGATAACACCTGAACATTCCTCCATAGACATACATCCCGCTTCCCCCCAGCATGATGTAACAACCAAAACACTTCTAATTTTCTGGCTGGTCAAAGCTGGAGCCAATTTGTACGTATCCCACATTAATGAGCCTTACTGCCTTGTTCTGAAAGTTAAAAAAGCACAAAAGTACAACAGGGCAACTCATGTTTTACTTAAAATCTGTTTGAAACTTTATAAATACCAAACTTCTACCAAACTTACTTTCACATAATTACTTACAGCTAAATGGGAATTTTCAAGTGTTCGGTGTTAAGTTTTTTATTGAATTGAATACATTATTGTCTCTAGTGGGTTAGTCTCAATATCCATCTCTGTGGTGAAAATTAATGGGAAAATTCACCTAAAGTACTTTCCTACTGTTCAGTATTAATGACAAACAGCAAATAATCTACTTCACAGCTCAAAAATGATATGTTTTTACCAACATGTACTTTGACCAGTGAAACCTGCTAGAAGAGCTCTTGACCCACCACTAGCCAACATCAGATAGTATTTTGGTGCACTCGAAAAGGCAAAAAACGTAAAACAATCTCAAAATTCACAAATTTATATGGAATATTTTCAGTTTGCGAGAAGAACTTGGCCTAAATATGAGAAGTTTGTGCGTTAAACATGTGTGAACGAAACAAAACACACCTCCAGGTATTTTTGTGATGAGGAACATCATAACATAGATCAGTATCTTTAATATTATTGGTCTAAAATGTAAAATTCCATCCAAAACTCAGCAGTAAGCAAACCTGAGATAAATGAATAAATATCTTGGTTTTAATATTTACAGAGGTGGTATTTGAAAGTGTTTTGGAAAAGGATGTTTGTTGTGAGCTGGTGATATGTGACGGACGCTATTTGGAAAGAAGGGCTCAAGTTATTTTGAGCCTCAGTATTTGCTCGGACATACACACTGTCAGAGACGGGGTGGCATTTTTCTGTTTTGTATTTATTCATGTTTTCTACCACAGTGTGTCATTATGCTTTACACTATACAGATATTTTGGTTCAATATATTCTACCATTTTATGACTCCAGGAAGAAAAGCTGTGCGGAAGCACAGCTAATGGAGGTAAAAATAAATACAACATTTTATAAAGAGCCCAGATTACACTATTTTCCAATCTGTTAAAATGTTTTTTCCTCATCAAAAACGTCAAATGTGTTAAAAAAGAAACAATATCACATGCTTCCATATGTGCCACAGTCCCCAATATATATTATAAATAAAAGAGCAAAGGGGTGATTTTTCACCTCTGAGACCTCAGCCAAGGCACTGCCCGGGCAATACCACAATGCTGACTTTTTACAACAGCACAGTGTATGTTAAAACACCCCAGTCAGTGTTCTTGCAGTTCTCCCTATACCTGGTCCGGTCCTGGTTCAGACCTGGTCTAGTCCTGGTTCAGACAGGGTCAACACACATCAGCAGCGCTGACACACTTCATTGCCATGAGAACACCGTGCAAAATACGACATGGGTCCCACTGACATTTTCAGTTTCTTCCATTAAAAATATTTTTTCCATTAACGAGACATTTCAGGACCATTAGACATAACATCACCATGGCAACACCATGCAAAATTAACTGGTCACCCACAGACGTTTTGACCAGGGTGGCTTCAAGAGTCACTGCGCCAAATTTCATATTCATCAGTGAAACTAATAAGTTGTTTTATAACTTTAAAATGTAAGGGAAAAAATTGAAATTTTTCCATCAGGAAAACATCGCCATGGCAACTGAAATATACCATATGGCTGTCGTTGACTTTTTTGATCAGGATGACATGAAGAGTCATTGTGCCAAATGTCACAGTTTTCCATGATTCTGTCTTTTCAGAATCAGAATCAGAATCAGAATTACTTTTATTCATCCCCGAGGGGAAATTTTCTTTGTTACAGATGCAACTGACCAAGAGCATGTACATCAAACAAGTTACAAAATAAGCTAAATACAATAAGATAAAAGATAAAATAGCTCTCTCTGGGAAATTATTTACATCATTGACATATTTATGACTATATACATGTGTGAGCCGGGAATAGGATGAGAGGATTGAGTAGTTTGTGAGTCACAGTGCAGCGTTCAACAGTTTGATGGCGACAGGCAGGAAAGATTTCCTGTGTCTCTCAGTGGAGCAGCGCGGCAGCCGCAGTCTATGGCTGAAAGAGCTCCTCTGATTGGCCAGCACCTTGTGGAGGGGGTGGGAGGGAGAGTCCAGGATAGTCCAGATTTTGTCCAGCATTCTCCTGACCAACACCACCACCAGAGAGTCCAGCTCCTCCCCCACAACATGTCCAGCCTTCCTAATTTTTGTCATGAATAGGGAATTCTGGGCTTCTGCAGGGACACTGCTGTTAATGCAGTGGGACCTTCACACTCAACTCCGTCAAGACAAGTGACAACGATGTGAAAGCAAGAGGCTTGGGCATAAAAATGTAGTTTGTTGTTTTTTTTCTATCAGTGCATTGTTGGCATGTTCATCCTCTGAAAACCACACACGTTGCTGAATTAACAAATGTCAATGTTGAAGCTGAGATGCAAAAATCCTAACTCTAGATGGTTTCGTATTTAAAAATGACCCATTTGAACAAGAATAAAAACGCCCGTCTATGTCTCTATTCAAACGCACTCACTGCCTCTTCTCCATCTCTCTTTCTGTGCCTTCCTCTCCTCCTCTCAGCTCCCCGGGCTAAAGCTCTAGTGGCAGTCAGTGTAGCGTAGAGTAATGTGAGCGAGCGTAACCTGCAAGAACTCAAGACACTGTCCAACTAAGCATGCTCCCCTTACTCCCTATACTCCCCACACTCCCTATACTCCCCACACTCCCTATACTCCCTATACTCCCCACACTCCCTATACTCCCTATACTCCTCACACTCCCTATACTCCCTATACTCCCTATACTACCTATACTCCCTATACTCCCTATACTCCCTATACTACCTATACTCCCCATACTTCTCACACTCCCTATACTCCATATACTCCCTATACTACCTATACTACCTATACTCCCTATACTCCCCATACTCCTCACACTCCCTATACTCCCTATACTCCCCACACTCCCTATACTCCCTATACTACCTATACTCCCTATACTCCCTATACTACCTATACTCCCCATACTCCTCACACTCCCTATACTCCCTATACTACCTATACTCCCTATACTACCTATACTCCCTATACTCCCCATACTCCCCATACTCCCTATACTCCCCACACTCATCATACTCCCCATACTCCCTATACTCCCCACACTCCCTATACTCCCTATACTACCTATACTCCCTATACTCCCTATACTCCCCATACTCCCTATACTCCCCATACTTCCCACACTCATCATACTCCCTATACTCCCCATACTCCCTATACTCCCCACACTCATCATACTCCCCATACTCCCTATACTCCCCATACTCCCTATACTCCCCACACTCATCATACTCCCTATACTCCCCATACTCCCTATACTCCCTATACTCCCCACACTCATCATACTCCCTATACTCCCCATACTCCCCATACTCCCCATACTCCCCATACTCCCCGTACTCCCCACACTCATCATACTCCCCGTACTCCCTATACTCCCCATACTTCCCACACTCCCTATACTCCCCACACTCATCATACTCCCCATACTCCCTATACTCCCCATACTCCCCACACTCCCTATACTCCCCACACTCATCATACTCCCCACACTCCCCGTACTCCCCACACTCATCATACTCCCTATACTCCCCATACTCCCCACACTCCCCATACTCCCCACACTCATCATACTCCCCATACTCCCTATACTCCCCACACTGCCCATACTCCCCACACTCATCATACTCCCCACACTCCCTATACTCCCCATACTCCCTATACTCCCCACACTCCCCATACTCCCCACACTCATCATACTCCCCATACTCCCTATACTCCCTATACTCCCCATACTCCCTATATTCCCCATACTCTCTATACTCCCCACACTCCCCATACTCCCTATACTCCCCACACTCATCATACTCCCTATACTCCCCATACTCCCCATACTTCCCACACTCATCATACTCCCTATACTCCCCACACTCCCCGTACTCCCCACACTCATCATACTCCCTATACTCCCAGTTACACCATGTATTCACATCTCACACCAGCAGTAAACAAGATCACATCCGCAGACAGCTACTGTTTTGTTGTGATTCAAAACAGTTATTTGAGTAGAGGAAAAAGTCTTCATGCTAAGTTTGCACAACACGTCAGACACACGGGGTCAGCTGGTGGGTGTGAGTCAAGAAATCTACTGTACCTATTAAAAGTCATAAATGCAAACTCAGAATTCAACACTGCACAAACTCCCCGACTGTAAACATTAGCACGAATAACAAAGGTTAGAAAATATGACCTGAACATTAACGCGATGATTTAAGCCGTGCATAAAAAGTTATGTTTTATTTATTTCCTTACAGGTGCACCGTGTAACTTATATAAGGTGGAGGGGCGGTTATTTGCTTGTCTCCGTGGAGATGTCATTTCTTTGCACGGAATGTTTCACAGTATCGCATTAAACTCATCCGCCTCGGAAGTATTCAACTACAGGTGTTTTATCGTTAAAAAACATGAATTCTTACTATGGACAGGCTTGCTTCTCCATAGAGCTGGCCTGAAACTAAAGGTGCACTATGTAACTTTTCGGTTGGGGGGTCCGTCACCTGCTTGTTTCTGTGGAGATGTCATTGCTCTGCCTGGAATGTTCCACAGTGTGACATTCAACAGCTCTACCTCACATTTATTCAATTGCAGGTGGTTTTATAGCTCAAAAATACGTAGAAAAACAGGTATTCTGACTGTGAGCGGGGTCGCCTCTCCGCAGATCTGACCTGTAACTTGGTCTGGTTTCTGGTTTCCATGACGACAGAAAGGTTTAATACCATTAATACTGTGAAACGTTCCAGACAAAGCAATAAAATCTTCATGGGGACAAGCATTTGACAGACCCTCCGCCAGGAAAGTTAGAAAACGCACCTTTCAAGGCTCCATTGTGATAACCAAGTTTATTTCCACACTCCATAACCTTCAAGGCAAAGCAGTTACATCTCCACGGGGACAAGCAGGTGGCAAACCCTCGCCCCAGAAAAGTTACACAGTGCACGTTTAAAGAAGAACTACTGTGTTTGTGTTTGCTCTGTAGGTATAATCAATGACACCCGTGGAACTCTGTTATAATTTGCACATTTTCAATCGCAAATCCACTAACTTCCACTTAAGAAATCTCAATCTCAACAAAAAGAACCTGGAAGTTGTCAGCACCTCCATTGGACAGCTGCGGATCATGCTATATATTTTTTTTTAATTTGTACCAAAATCTTTTCAAATCACCACAACAACCAAGCCACAGCATCTTTGGTTTGGCTGGTTTATTATTTATGGCACAGGCTCTTTCAGCTCATTTATTCTGGTTTATTCTGGTTTAATACCTTCATAAAGACAACACTGGCTGTGTTTACATGCACCCTAAAATTCTTATCATTATCACACTATTGAAATGTTAAGTAAACAGTTCCATCTGATGTGAGGAATCTGATTTCTTTCACATTGTTCACACCTGTGCAGGTTTTGACAAGGAAAATTATGCAAAAAGAAAAGTACAAAGTCAGGTCTAAGTATTTACTGGTTAATCGGACTATTCTAATTGTCTAATGTTTCTGGCCACTATAGAGATCGCTATATTGTTTAGACGATATATTGGGCCAATGTTTGGACTTTTTGGCGCATTGGGAATCTGCCTTAAATCTCCAGCATCGGCCGATTTTTTGTTTTAGTTAATCTGCTAAAAAATACACAAATGTTTATCTTAAAACTTTATACAAAGAGACAGCTCCACAAAACGTGACTGCACAGCTTTTTTTAAAGGTGTGTGGTTAAAAAAAAGGCTTGGGAGAGTTTCTAGAAAATCTACATTACATAATTTGGGGAAAATAGTCCAAATTGGTCCAACATATCGGTAAAAAAATATTGGTAAAGCTTATTGGAAATCTGTTTCTCTGCATTCTACACAGTCAGTATCGGCATCGGTCATGGAGAAAAAAAAAACACTGATCGATCACTTTGTGTAAATATACCCACTATTGTATTTCCACTTCATTATTGCTACATACTCTAGTTTAAAGGTGTATTGTGTAACTTCTCAGGTGGAGGGTCCATCACTTGTTTCTATGGATATGCCATTGTTCTGCCTGGAATGTTCCAGAGTGTGACATTAAACAGCTCTAACTTACATTTATTCAATTACAGGTGGTTTTATAGCTCAAAAATACCTAGAAAAACAGGCGTTCTGACTGTGGGCAGTGTCGCCTCTCCACAGGTCTGACCTGTAACTTGATCCGGTTTGGTCTCCATGAAGATAGAAAGGTTTAAAACCACGTGAAATGTTCCAGACAAAGCAATAAAAACAAAGCACTTTTAACCCTTTGGTTCCAAATTTGTCATAAAAATAAGATATTTTGTTGTCAGTATTTTAAACAGTCCAAAAGTTGTGTCACGGTTCACTCACCAAAGACGGTTCTGGCCGGTACCGACTCTTTGTTAATCCAAAATGAGACTTGAGCCAGTATCACGGTCATGATGCAGGGGATGTATGTTTGAATGAGGAAAAAGCCCATTTTTCTCTGGAGGTGGAAGTGCACGGTCATGATCACATATTCGCCTGTGGGAAAGAACACATACGAAATATAACAATATCCACAAATATAAACTGTACTATAGGTAGTGCTCAGTAAATATGTAAACAGAAGGTAAATCCTTGTGACAGAAGCAGTTTTACACAATAACTGTTACATGAAAGCATCAGTTGTTGTCACCCTTGTTGTTTTATCACATCCAAGATTTTTGTTTAGATCAGTTAGACTAAGGCTTTTGATTTCTTTCCTTTCTTAGGCCAGGTTTTGTTGTACTCTTGAGTTTGTTTATTTGGCACAACTTGCACGCACCTCCTCCCACCAATAATTTTGTTTTCTGTAAATCCTGGTCAATTTTGGCTTCAGCAATAAATTTAGCCAAACCTGCACTTTACTCTGCTTCAGTGATTGTTCTATATGTAGTTATGTTCTTTAATTAACAAAACCGAAGGCCTAATATTGATACAGTGGATTTAAAAATAAAGATCTAAAACGACTGTACCCATTTTGTTCAGGTAGTAATAATAATAATGTCCTTATCTCAGCACAGATACATTGTGAAAGGAGCAAAAATGAGGCTGCTGCTATATCACTGCCAGAGTGTACAGGATTACTCATTTATCTGTGGAATTAACCAAACAATTAACCAAGAGGAAACCATTTTAAAGGTGCATTGTGTAACTTGTTTAAAGCCAAACTGTGGAACATTCCAGGTAGACCAATGACACTTCCATAGAAAAGAAGGAACAGAAGGTGACAGACCCACAACCAAAAAGCCACACAGTGCAGCTTAAAACTTGGTAAAAGTTTTGGCATAAGAAAAATAGCTTTAAGAAACATTTTGCAGAGATGAGCTATTTTGGTCACTTCCTTTAATAAACACTGAGACGTTCAAGTACGTGAAACAATCCTGACACTTAACAGATGGAAATCAGAGCTGCAAATGAAGAAGGAATATTCACCCCGATGTGTTAAAACTGTTTAAGGAAGTGGAAGATGGATGTTATTATTATTATTATTATTGCGATTGTGTTTACCCGTGTTGGACTTGAGTCTTTCGCTGGAGACGGTCTGTCCGATGAGGTCGTACTGCAGCAGACTGGACGACTCCTGGGGGACCTCCACCGAAGACTGGGGCCCCTTCTTCCACGTGTACACGATCTCACTGATGGGGTACGCATCTGCACAGGGGCCATCAAATACGTATGATATAGACAAGTAATATAAAAAGTCTTTTGGGTTCCATTTATTTGGTTTAATTTCATAACCTGCTTCAATTATTCTGTTTCGTTTTCCAATATCGATTCATACGTTTCCGTTCGTTCATTGTTGTTGTGAAGTGACGCCCAGATGCACCATTTTCTGAAGGGTCTGAAGGTGCTTAAAGTGAAACTAAATCAACCCTTTTTTGCTACTAAACTGTGCATATGATGTTTTAATAATGTAATAAAGTGACTTTTTTGGTATTTCAACTACTACATGACATCACACAGGACTGCCTACATCACAGCCAGGAGTTTCTGGTTACAAACACCTTTTTCCAAGTGCGGAGTTGGAAATGTTGAAACCTTAGACCAGTCCCAGTGTTCTCTCCTCTTTAGTCTTTGAGGTACTGCCCGGTTTTGCAGCTCTGTTTGAAATGTGGCTGTGGGTGGAGTTTAGGTGTTTATTCCTGCTTTAAAGGTCCTATATGGCGCAAAATAAGATTATTGTGAGGTTATAATGCTGTAACCTCATCAAAAATGTACCTTTGATGAGGAAACAACATTATAACATAGATCAGAATGCAGCATAATATCGGCCCTTTGTGGTCTAAACCATATCGTCTGTGACATGTCCAGTATTTCTCATTGTCAGTCTTATTTATCCAGTGACACAATCATCATTAGAGGATGACATCTGTCAGACCGAAGTGAATCTGAAACAAAAACCCACTCACAGCTGCCAAACTTGAGGGGACAGGCGTGGCCGTCCATGGGGAAGTTCATCAGACGCATCGGGCACTCGGCGTTTATGGTCAGTCTGTCAACACAATGAGAGAAGGACACAGAGTTCAGGAAGTGCACAGGGCAGGATGGTGGTCACTGCTACAGCACCAGATCAGCTTTAAACCAGAACAGAAACACCCGGGCAGATAAATTTAACTTTCATCTTTTCTTTTGCATAAGGCGTCGATGAAAAGAACATTAGGTCTTTTGATAACATTATTCAAAGCGACTCGAGTTCATATGTTCTCAGCATAATGTTCAAGTAAAAGTACTGCACTGGCATCTGTACGCAGAACTGAAGCCCTTGAATAGCTACACAATACTAATAATAGTATAGATCCAGTACCAGGGGAGGCAGCGGTAATTGTGAATAGATAATGTTACTTCATCCTGATAAAGATACAACAAGTAAATGGGGTAATGCCAATATAAGTCGCCAAGTCAAGTAATTTTATTCATGCAGCACATTTAAAACAACCAGCAAGCAAGAGAAACGCCACATACTTAAGCAATAAAACAAATATGTAATATATAAAATAATACATGCAAAAGGTAGTGGAATATACAAGAGCTCAAGGGCTGTTAAACCCCATCGAAACATGGAGGGTTTTAAATGAGGCGTGGAGGATCATGTTCTCAGATGAAGTGAATCCAAAGCAGACGGAGCACTGCAGACACAGCTCAGCCTCCTTTAGTTTAGAGGCAGGACGGTGGGATGAACAGTGAGCGAGGAGAGTTTGACCTGAGAGGCTGAGGAGCAACGTGTGGGGTTAAAAGATCAGTGATGTACTGAGGCCCAAGTGAACGGAGTGATTCAAAACAAACAGTAACAAAGCGTGAAGAGAAAAATCACCGCTGTATTTAAGAGGTGACGGTGGAGTTGGGTTGGGATGGGTGTGATACAGTCTCTTTTTTAGACCTGGTGAGTATCTGGCAGCAGCAGGATTTTAGACTAACTGTAACCTGCCGAGGGAGGATTAGGGAGGCTTTAGCAGTAGCTCAGTCTGTTGGTTACTAAGGCGTGTGAGACTGTTTTAAAGTTCTCCCACGTTAGTATTTGTTTTAATGCAGCTATTTGTCTGATGCATTGTGTCAGTGTGAGGTCTTATTTTCATTTAGATGGAGGAAATTATAAGACCGTTTTTCTATTTCTGCATGACAGGCATAGAGCAATCAACCGTTTCAAGGTTCTTTATTTGTCATTCAAACACGGAGAGAAACACGTGACACATTGTTTGAGGAGACGGGGAGATAAAGCCGGGTGTCGCCAGTATCGAGGTGCTGCTTAATCTGGCGTTTCTCTAGAATTAAACCCAAAAGGAGCACGTCTAATGCAAATAAAAGAGGCGTCAGTGTGGACCCTTGGGACAGACTGCAGGTGACAGGAGCCGGGGTGGACACTCGCTCACCGACTCTGAGAAAAATCTTCTTGTCAAATATGAGATGAACAATCTGAGGACTGAGAACTGTAACCGAGCTACAATCAAGTGAAAGACTGCACTTAAAGAAGACCTATTGTGTTCGCGCCTGCTGTATGCTGTAATCTATGACGCCCATGGAGCATTAAGTTATAGAAAACTGCTGTTCCCAATGGAGCTGACATCACCATTAATGTCATCACAATAAGTGGTGGATTTTTTTTTTCTTTTGGATCAAATAGACTACGCGATACTGCTGAATCCTACAGCTTCAACCACTAAGAAAATAAAATTGGAGATGCACAAATCACTCCAAATACAACTTCAAGAAGCCAAATGAAGGGGGAACTACTATAGCAGGGTCCAATTTTGGATAAAACATCTGCTTTAAGATCAATGGAATTTGCACAGCTGAGGATCAATGTGAGAAGGACGTCATTGTAGATCTTCACTAGGGCAGGTTCAGTACTCTGCTCAATTCAATTCAACTTTATATATATATAGCACATTTAAAACAACATAAGATAAGATATCCTTTATTTGCCCCACAATGGGGAAATTTCAGTGTTGCAACGCACAGTTAAGAGAACATCAAGAAAACAGTAGCAGCAATAGAAGCACAGAATTACTTAAAAATAGACAAACTCTATAAAGATCTATAAAGAGAAGGATTGTAAAACTATATATACAATAAATTGCTGTCATCAGTTTACCAAAGTGCTTCACATAAAAGTTAACAAAGACCGAAGACTAGACAGATAAACAGATAACACGATGTTAGAACTAAGATAGAAACAAAGATAAACGGACTAGTGAGTATTAAATGCCAGGGAAAAGAAATGAGTTTTCAGTCTAGTCTTAAACTGCGTTACAGACTGAGGATCTGACAGGAAGAGAAAAACTTCCACAGTCTGGGCCACAGAAAAGCCTCCGTCACCTCTCGTCTTGAGCCTAGTTTTGGGCATGACCAACAGGAGCTGGTCGGCTGAGGCTCTGGGCGGAGTGTGGGGCTCCAGAAAGTCCCTAAAACAGACTGGACCCAAAGAGTGGAAACATTTAAACACAATTAAGATAATCCTTTATTGTCTCCGGTGGGAGAAATTTGTCTTGGGACAGGGGGTCACGAGCTTTAACACAAAGACAGGACAACGCAACAACATAAGCGCCAAACACACATCCACCACAGCATAATAACATTTTAAATTGGCTGAAGAAATGTGATCTGATAACATGAGCTGAAATTTGAGTAAACACAAGAGTTTTCTATACAGGTACCAGTAACTTTACTATGATCTCATTGGAGGACACATCAAATCGTGCGGTACTGTTACTTCAAACTGACCGTACTGCACCCAAATGACGAGAATAATTCTATATCTTTAAATGAGTGGGTAATTTAAAAGTTAGTATTTATCGTTAGCTTTATCGAACGCGCACTTTGCAAGTAACAATTACACACAGATCATCTCACGCTCGAAATGAGAAACAATTTCATACAACCACACGCACAACGGCCATTTAAAACAGTCTCGTCTCCAACTGCTGCGATACCAATTAAATTATTGTGCTGTGAAGTGAAAGTAGAATCACGCTCAGCAGAATTCTCCAGTACATATCCTATGCACAAAACCTTCCAAATTCACCCTTTTTATATTTGCGAAGAAAACTCAAACTAGCTCTTTTCGAAAAAATTAAATACTGAGCCATCTGTAACTCTGGGGACATTTTTGATCATACACAAAGCAGTTTGTTTGAAAACTGTTCCAGCCCTGTACTTTCTTCTCCTGATCAGATGGTCCTGTTTTTGGGTTGTATTGAATCTTTGTCCAAGGCTATTCTCGTCTTGGCCGGAGTTGGAAAATTTTGGAAAACCAGAAAAGCGCGGTTACCTCATGGTGTAGAGGATGGTTCCGTTCTGCATGATTCGGAACAGCTTGTTGGGAGTGGTCATGTTGTGAGAAATTGACCGCTTGCCATTTCGGAAGAACGTATCCGGGGTCCAGATCTTACTGACCATCAGGTTGTTGAGACGCAGGATTTCGATGGGTCCTTCAAATTTGAGCCTCTCGTCGATCCACGTTTGCCGAAAGAAGACGTCCATGGTGTATTCCTGTAACGGGAGATTGGGCATTGGTTAAAGATCCTGTGTCGTACAGCAGTGTTATGATGTTTTTACCTCATCAGAAGCAAACCTGGAGTTTTGTTGCATTCACACATTCGAGTAAAGCTTTATTATTAGTCTGTTTACATCTCTAAAGCTGCAAATGCTCTGCTCCACCCTGTGATTTCATGAAGTGGTAGTTTTGAAGTTAACAGCACCTTTTACCTTTAGTTCCGTAGAGATGGGCATTTCCAGGATCGAAATCATGCAAATTATTCTAGTGAAAGCTTATGTAGTTATGAGTGTTTTCGGTTTGAGAAAATAACTCGGGTTTGTGTGTTAAACATGTGAATGACACAAAACACAACGTCAGGTCTGTTTTTGATGAGGAAACAATATTCTAACACAGATCTGAACTACGGACGGGCATTCGATTAAACTGTCTTAATCGATCGTCGGGAAAATTAATAATCAATTTTCGATTAATCATTAACATTTTATATTAAAATTATCATCACTATTATTACTATGACTAATCTGCATAAATAAACTCAACTTTATAATATATAAACCACAATGACTCCAGAGCCTCATCAGTGTGAGATCAGAATGTGTTTAATGCAGCTTTAAACATTTGTTTACGTCTTACACAAACTAAACTTAAAACCACATGACTCATTACTATCATAACCAGGATACAGATGTGCAGGTAAACACACTCTTTGGGGGATATAGGGATCTCCAAGGAGCCAGAGCCGAGACGTGGGACTGTGAGGCTCCAGAGTTTGTGCTCAGACCTCGACTCCTCAGGCTACGTTACACAGACACCGACATTCAGTTTGTCCATTAACATGATTAAAATGAACGTGATTGACGAAATTCTTAATGATCAATTATCGATTAATCGACTAATCCTGCCCATCCCTAATCTGAACATAGCATAATACAGGCCTTTTAAGCAGTAGTAGTAGTTAGGGCCATTGATCTGGCGATACGATACATATCAAGAAATCCCTGTTACGATTCAATATGATGATATATCCCAATACTAAAACACACGATATATTGTGATTTATCAATAATTATGTATAATATTATGGTCGAGTGCGCCTTCATTGTGTTGGAGCCTGCTGTACGCTGTAATCTATGACGCCCGTGGAGCATTAAGTTATAGAAAACTGCAGTTCCCAGTGGAGCTGACATCACCATTAATGTCATCACAATAAGTGGTGGATTTTTTTCTTTTGGATCAAATAGACTACGCGATACTGTTGAATCCTACAGCTTCACCCACTAAGAAAATAAAATTGGAGATGCACAAATCACTCCAAATACAACTTCAAGAAGCCAAATGAAGGGGGAACTAAAACTGGATGAAATCTTTGAAATTTTTTCATGAAGAACATGACTTAAAAAAATTGTTTCGGCTGCATTTTGAATCAATGCGAGAATCACACAATGAAGTATCACGATATATCACTGAATCGATTTTTTCTTACATCCCTAGAAGTAGTAGCAGTAGCAGTAGTAGTAGTAGTAGCAGTAGTAGTAGTATTAACAGTAGTAGCAGCAGCAGCAGTAGTAGTAGTAATGGTAACAGTAACACAGTAGTATTAACAATAGTAGCGGTAGTAGTAGTGGTAACAGTAGTAGTAGTAATAGCAATTAGCATTAACAGTGTTGCAACAACAATAGTAATGGTAATAGCAGGTATAATAGCAGGTAATGGTAGCATTGGTAGTAGTAACAACAACAATGATGGTGTAGTGGTATGTCAGTGCATGGCAATAATTAATTAGTAATAATATAACAACAACAATAATGGCAGTAGAATAGCTTAATAGTAATAATAATAATAGTAATAAGTAGTAGCAATAAGTATTAACAAATAGTAGTAGTAATTAGTGGTAGCAGTAATAATGTGGCAGCATAGTAGTAATAATAATAGCAACAGTATTAGCAGTGGTATGGTAATAAGTATAGTTACGGTAGTTGGTAGTATAATTAGTAGAGCAGTCAGCAGCGGCAATAGTAATGTTGCGGTTGTTGTTGTAGCGGTGGCAGTAAGTAAGCGGTGGTGATGGTGTGGCGTTGTTAGCTGGTGTGGTGAAGTAGTATAGTAGTATGTTAAGGTTCACCGTGTAGTATTGCCGGTCAGTATATTAGTTGTAGTAGCAGTAGTAGTAGTAGCAGTTGCAGTTGTTATAGCAGTGGTAGTAATAGCTGTTAATACAGTATAACTAGCTAGTAGTATAGAGTATGCTGTGTATTGTATGTATGAGTTTGTTAACAGTAGTAGTAGTAGTAGCAGCTGGTAGTAGTATTAACCGAGTAGTTGTTGTGAGCCAGTAGCATGCGGTAGTAGTGTGGTAGTTAATGTTATAATTAGTTAATTAAGAGTACGGCTATTGATTAGTTGTTAATTATTGTAGTATTGTAATGGTAATGAGTGAGTAATAGAATAGTAATAAGATAATGAGTTGATTTGATAATGGATGGCAGTAATGGTATTAGTAGTTGGTAGTGAATATTATAATAGTAGCAATTAGTAATGGTTGGTGTTGAGTAGTAATGGTAGTCATAATAATGGTATTAACAGAAGTAGTGGTAGTAGCTATTAACAGTTTGTAATAGTAATAGTTGTAGTAACAATCAATAATAATAGCGAGTAATAACGAGAAAGAATGATAATAGTATTACATATATTAATACAGTAATGAAAGAAAGACAATAGTGGCAATTAATAATGAAAGCATAATAGCCAGTAATAGTACCAATAATATTGTAGCAGTGAGGTAATAATAGTGGTAATTAGTAGCAGTAATAATATATATATGTATTAACAGGTAATATTAGTAGTATAGTAGTAGTATAGTAGTTAGTAGTAGTAGTATATAGCAGTAGTATTAACAGTAGTAGTAATTATAGTAGTAGTAGTAGTAGTAGTAGCAGTAGTATTAACAGTACAGTAAGTATGTATATATATAGTAGTAGTAGTAGTAGCAGTAGTATTAACAGTAGTAGTAGTAGTAGTAGTAGCAGTAGTATTAACAGTAGTAGTAGTAGCAGTAGTATTAACAGTAGTAGTAGTAGTAGTAGTAGTAGTAGAGGAGTAGTAGTAGTAGTAGTAGTAGTAGTAGTAGTAGTAGTAGTAGTAGTAGTAGTAGTAGTAGTAGTAGTAGTGTGTAGTATCTTCTAGAATACTGATATTTCGTTTTCAGATGTTGACACATCAGAACTTTTGCCACATCATTAAACAATTAAAAACATTTTGTATCTTCTGAAAATGAGAAAAGAGCTCAAAATGGCGCCGATGAACAACAGCAGCAGCAGTGATGGAATCAGCAGCATTTTTGATTCGGGTCACTTCATACTAATGAACCTACTCATACAGTCTAAACAGTAGTAGTAGAAGTAGAGCCAGTTCAAGTAGTGAACACGTCTATTAGAGTATTAGAGTATTAGAGTATTAGAGTATTAGAGTATTAGAGTATTAGAGTATTAGAGTATTAGAGTATTAGAGTATTGCTTCTTCCAAATAATATCAAAGTACCGTCATTCTACCAGTAAATGAGAGGAAATAGTTACTCGGCTCACAAGACGTATCCATTTTAACTTCTAAAATAAGTTTAAGAAAATGCACTGCCAATGGTTTTCTAAATCACAATCTCCTTTTTTTTAATTTTTTGTTTACAGTTTTCCTTTTCCTGTATCCACATTGGACATGGACGGACACAGGGTTTGTGTCTGTGTAGCTCCTCTTACCACCAGAGCTAATGCTTTGCTAGTTCTACCCCCCGAGAGTGTGGCAGATGGGTGTGCAGTGTCTTTGGAACCTGCTGAAGAGCGCGTTGCCAGTGGGATTTGTTTCTGTGTTTTCGGCTAAATTCAACAACAGCTGTGAAATATTAAGCTAAAACTATTTATGTATTTCTGGGAAAGAACATTGGACGTGGCTGAGCTGAGGCACAACTTTCAGACTGACAGTTGCATTCGCCTCATTTTACCAACACTGTTTTCAAATATTTTCATTTTCACCTTATTCTGGGTGATACAGTTTTCAAAGTGAAGTCATGATACAAATACTGATATCAAATCCCTGGACATTTATTACAATATTAGTGATTTAAAAGATGTGTGTGCATTATTTATTATTTATTTGATGTATTTTATCTGCTTTATATCTAAATCCAGACTTAAAGATGTATTACTTCATTACTTTTTTAGGCAGCAGTAACTAGTGTTGTCATTTTATACTAAAATTTCAAATTCGATTTCAATACTAAGGAATTTTATCTCAATACTCAATTCCGATACTCGTGTCATAATAAAAAGGCTCTGATTTTGGACAATAAGATGTAATTTTCAATACAAGATAATAATTACTATGTACTTTGATGCTATTTTTTATAAAGCTAGTATCAGACTGGTTGCCTCACAAGTCTTTTTTCTTTCTTTTTTTGCATCGATATTGTTCAGAGGAGTATCTGCTTTCGATGCCACTTTTAGTACCTTGTTTTCAATGCTTTTGACAATCCTAGAAACAGCTCCAACCACCAATAGGATCACAAACTCATATATTATTATTATTATATATAAAACCCCACGTTAACATCCGCATCCGCAGCCTCCCTGCAGAATCTCATGCACTACCCAGTGACTCCTTTTAGCTGTTAGCTCCACTGGCCTGGCACACTCATGCCCTGAAGAGCTCTTTCCGTGTTCTCTGTGAACCACCATGCAGCCGGTCATGTGACCCGTGGAGAAGGCTTTGCACTCCGCACAGCACCGTCTAAAGCCGAAAGCCTCGACGTTGGACTCATTCAGCCTGTCCGAGCACACGAGCCTATCCCATCTCCACGTACAGCATCCAGTATCCAGCGCATCTCCTGCTCTGTCTCTGTAACCGCGGATTGACGGACAGATTAAAATCCTAAGCTCCACTAATGACATCCTGCCCAAATGCTAGAATAATGAAGGCTGGGAGAAGCATGACTTGAGTCTGCACGGTACGGATGTGCACGGGAAATGATATTTCTTGGTCTAACATAACAGTTTAAAGCAACAGTAGTGGAAATAAGTGACTGCACGAGTAGGAAAAGTGGGGTTCAGGGTTAAGAAAGGGTCGTATAAAGTGTACAGACCATCTCAACGTCCGACACAGGTCCAAAGCTGGTGACGAAGATGTCAGTTTTAACTTCTGTAACAGGACCTGAAACAAAAACAAAAATCAGCAGTTATTCTATACAACAAATACATGTATAATTATAAATCGTAAACGAACCAAAACATATTTTAGAGAGGCAACAACATTTAAAACATTGCAGTTATTGGTAGAACAATATCGGTATTAAAAAACAAGATTTTTTATAGGGTTTACAACAGTTCCCACGTGGTGCACAATCATTTGTCATCTATTTCAACTCTGGATTTAACTATTACATCACCAGAAACATATAAGATTAACGTGTAACAACAGCAGACAAAGTTTGACCGTATTACGCACACAAACGCAGCATTTCAGCGGTTTCATTTGAGCATTTTAAGCACTTTAAAGTGTTAGAAAATTACCTCCAAATCCGGGTCGTAGCCTGTTGTCATATCCATCCAGTAACCTGTCCAATATCCGCGTGATGTTATCCAAGTAGATGCTGGTATCACTGTGCTGACTCCCCCAAACGCCGCTCGCGCTGTAACTTCAGCACACAAAGAAATGCAGAAATTAAGACTCGTTTTGAGCGCGTCACAAAGCAATTTTCACGCGCAAACTTGTGCCAAACGTTCGCTAATTGACCGCGGCGAGTACAGCCCGTGCGTAAAAGTGGAACCAAAAGTATTTCAGTGTTACTCACCAAGACAGAATGAGGCAAGTTAGAAGGAAAGCCATGCCGCGCAGACAGCCCACAACTAGAAATCCCTGGTCAACTTTTAAAATCAGCATCTTCCATGTTCCGTGCGCGGTGCCGTCTCAAAGCCCAAACGCGGCGTCAGGTCTTCTCCAGTTGAGTGAACGGAGGCTTTTCCGCTCAGTCCAGCACGACTTGACTTCCCGCTCTAGTGCGGTTGCGCCCGAGTCTGTGGCTCGCTCAGTTGGAGGAAAAAAAAAAAAAGCTAAAGAGTTTTTGAAGAGAGTGGAGAGGAGGGACGAGGACGCGTTTTTACCGCAATTAGGACTAAATACGCGTAGATTTTAGATGTGAGTTGAGCGTTTTTGGTCCAAATGAGAGACGTTTTGCACAGTATGTGACATGAGTGGTGGTGTTACTGTAACTGGGACTACAGTGTTTTGCACTGTGCATTTTGTGGCACACTATTGCAGCTTGTCTGTGTCCACTGGAAGGGAAAAGGCTGAGATAAAAGCCTGGTGAACTATGAATCATATGGCCGTGGTGTGGTTGGTGGTAGTGAGGAAGTGGGTGGTGGATACATTCACTACACTTTACAACAGCATCCGTGGAGCCAGAGGAAAAGGGTGATCGCCATAACAACCGTACACTGGCAGCTAGCAGTTATTTTAATAAAGGACTATTTATATGTCTGTCACTGTACAATTTACACGAGAGCTAAATGGCTAAGAAAAGAGGTGAAGAGAGAGAACCTGCAGGTGTTTGTGTTGTAAAGGGCAGGAGTAAACTACAAGTGTTATTTAAAGCTCCTATGTTACCCAGAACTGACTCCTGTGAGCTTTAAGTCCTGTTAGGATGTTTTAACCTTCTCAAAAACACCCCTGGACTTGTGTCTTTTTGATGAGGAAACAACTTTATAATATAGATTAGAAAACGGTGTAATAATGTGGGCACTTTAAAGGCGCTATACCTGATGTTTCCATGTGTTTCAGCAAAATGTGTCTTGCCCCTGTACAGATATATTTTATTAGCAACTCTTGAGATCAAAATACGAGCTGTCTGTGAGATAATCAGGAAGTGTGGGTTAGCATGTTAGTCGTTGTTAGCTTTACTGTCATGTAAACCTGCCTTGCGTCTCTGGAAGTTGTGCAAAACTATTATAAAGTCATCGTGGTGAATAATTAGGATGTTCTGAATGCTTAAGTGAAGTGAGGAATAACGTTGGACGACTACAAACTGCTCAAAATGAACTAGTTCTGTTTTTCATGTTTTTTAAGACAGTAAAAATCTGACAAAATTGCATTAATAACAAGTTAATATACCCCCAAAATGTTCGCAAATTACAGTGTCAGGTTTGGTTAAAAGAATCGTAGTGTTTAGGTTGAGCTTTCTGAATGGTGCATGTTTTAGGTCCACAGGGGAAGTCACGGTATCTGCAGAAACACGTGAATAACATGCAAATACCAATCAGAAAGGCCCCATAATATCCAAGATCAGAGCGTTTTGCTGTGAGGAGATAGCGTTAGCCAGTCTTTAATGTGTGGTGTATCAATAGGCCATGGTTAATATACACATATAATAATGGCCATATATACAAGTTTTTTTTTATATATCAACACTTTATCGTTAGTTAGAACTGGACACTTATACAAATAAAATACCAGGCTGATGATATTATGATGTTCTAGACCTAAATTCTATGAGGTGCTGTGTTTTCTCTTCTTTAGCAGTTTAAAGTGCCCATATTCCACTGTTTTCTGGTCTGTGTTGTAACTCATAATAACAGGAACAGGACATTCTGACCTCTGCAGACGCAGACAGTCAAACATGTGAATGAAAACAAAACACAGCTCCAGCTATGTGTTTTACTGAGGTAACAACATCATAACATGACTCAAAGTTCAGAATCAATTTTGTGTAATATCAGAGCTTGAATATGACGTATGTGATGGTGTTGTCGAACTATTGTGCACCACTTTAGGTGTATTTCTGTGTGAAAATAACTCTTTTCTGTTTCAGTCATACAGCACTGCTGCACACTGGGACCATGTTGTGCTGTTTACATGGATTTTTCATACTATCTGCTGGTTGAGCTGAACACACAGCATACTTAATGTTGCTTCTCTTACCTCGTGACTTGCGCACACATCGCACTTCCTCCTCTCCATATTATTTGCATTTGGAACTCACCCAAAACCCACACTGGCTTCTATGTCCAAATCACTCCACGCTGAGAACAAAAGGAAATATTGAACTTTTTGGGAATTGAAAGTTTGCTTGACATGAGCTTAGCTTTCAGGGTCAGTATTCAAAGTCTTATTGTGGTTCGATCTGAGATATATATATACATATATATTGCAAGTCAGACTAGCTTAAAGGCATCTCATAAATAATGCCAGCAATGATCCATAGAAAGCTCAGTGCTGTGTTCTGTGGGGTTTGTGTCTTGTAGTTTGTTGAAAATCTCAAACAAAACAAAAAAAAAACCTGGATTCTTGTTTCAAAAACAAAATAATTACATCATTTTTTACCTCCGAGCAGTGGCGCAGAGCTGTGTACACAAATAAGAAGTGGTTTTAGCAAAAATAGCAATGGAATAACTAGTGATGGGACTTTTGGCTCTTTTCTGGGCTCTGAATCTCCATTTCAAAGAGCCGTTCAAAGGACCGTCTCTTTTATATTTATTTGTGATGACAGAAGCCAAAGTGAGAATTCGTTTAACTACAAACTAATCACAGAGAAATGACCAAGGTTCAGACTTGTTTCAGAGATTATTGGGAGCTTTAACCTCCTGAGACCCTGTGGCCTCATACGAGGACATTACATTTTTGCCTCTTAGCACCATGATTTTCAATTATTTTAAACTTTCACCTGTAATCAACTAAAAACCTCTACAGCAGCTCCCGAAAGTAAAAAAAAAACTGCATGGTAAAGTTTAGATGCAAAATTTATGAATAAAACCAATGTATTTATGTACAATAATGTCTCTTCGTGTATCTTAATGTCTCTTCATTTGGCATTAAAATCTGACACATTTTATTGCCCACAGCAGACGAGAGCATCAGGAAATGTCCTCGTTTGAAGACATTGGGACTATGTTATATTATTGATTGTACATGTTGTTAGGTAAACTTGGGAATATTTAGATGAGTTTACAGTTATAAATTGCTGGACGTTTCTGCTGCTATAGGGAAACTGCTGCCTGTCTCCACTTTTTGCACCTCTACTTTTTTTTTGTAACGATTGAAAACCAGAAAAAATTAAAACTGTGGACCACATTTTCAGGCCTTTTTGTGTGTTTTTAACCTCACTCACTGAACCCCGACCCGCTCACGGTCGACCTACGTCACATTTGGCAGGTTTAGGACTTGAAATAAACAGCTAATTGCTGTTTTTTTTTTTTTTTGTAATTTATTTATACATTTTAATGCTTTTACATTTTTTAACCAATGGTGTCATACAGAAGACTTACTTAGTAGGTCCTACTTATCCCAAATAGCAAGAAGAAATGAAAAATGGACACCACACAAAAGCTCGGGTCTCAGGAGGTTAAGTCAGCTGCGTTGCCTCTCCACAGACCCGACCTGTAACTTGAGAATAGAAAAGGTTTAATGCCTTTAAAGATGAATTGTGTAACTTTTATAGTGGAGCGTCCATAAAATGCTCGTCTCCACTGAGATGTTTTTGCTTTGTCTGGATTGTGTCACAGTATTAGACCTTTTCTATCTCCATGGAGACCAAACCAGACCAAGTTACAGGTCAGATCTGTGGAGAGGCGACACCGCTCACAGTCAGAATGAGCTTTAAAACCACCTGTAACTGAATAAACATAAGGTTGAGCTGTTTAATGTCAAACTGTCGACATTTCACCGTAATATATCTATAGAAACAAGCGGATGATGGATCCTCAACCAAAAAGTGACACAGTGCAGCTTTAAGAGCCGACGTGTTCACAAACATCATCACATCACACATATTTTTTATTTCCATGTGGCAAATGCACCGATCGTGTTCATGAAGACAGCTCTACACCCTGAGGCTTAGTTAAACTCACATTCTTGCTAAGCGTGGGAGTAATTTTCACTTTGTGCTAACATTTTTGACCCCTGCTATTAATACACAACACAACAGCTCCACAGCATCAGGCACAACATTATGAACATCTGTGTTGCTGCAGATGAGATGTTCAGAACTGTCGTCTCCCTCCATAAGCCTGCGCAGTGTAAATGTACAACAACATGTATTTCTGTTTGGCATATCACATTTTTTAACATTGTCATCAATTTATGGCTCTTTTGGGCAGTGATTCCTCAGTCGTTGGAGCGTCGGATATTCAATAGGGGCCAGATTTTTATATTTTGTTTATATTTGGAGCAATGATGGATCAGGATTTTCAACAGGCAAATTTTAAAATATAACAAATATTAGTTTCTATTAAACTTTTTTCAAACATTTACAGTGTCAGGTGCATAAATGTTATGTTCAACATTTATATTAAGCATTTTTAGTGTTTTTTTATGTACATGAATTGGCTACGACCTTAAAAAGTGTCACCAAGAATAACCTTAAAATTGTTTTATTTTCTAAAACATAGTTGAGATATTAATCTGAGTTCTGAGTAATATGAAGTGTACAGAAACAAACTGTTGTGTTTCTTTAGATTTTTAATGCATATTGATATTTTCTTTTGCTCCAATATGACAGTCGCCTGTTTGTGTTTAATGAACAAACTACTGCCCTGGAAAATGCTGAAAATGAAGAAAAATGCCTAAAGAACCGTTCACCCAAGTCGACTTTGTTATTAAACTCCGGCCATAGAATTCTGCTGTTATTAGTCGCACCACATGATGCACGGTCGCACCACATGACATTTGAACACTTTAAGGACAAAAAATATGCAGAATAACTCAGGATTTCTGAAAAAAAAAAAAAAAGATTTGGTTCTATGGAGATCAGAGGTACGAGAGAAATTCAGTAAAAAAATTCAGAAAACTTTCTCAGGCTCCTCCAGTGGGGCCCTGAGGCGTTCCCAGGTGAGCCCAGAGACATGGTCCCTCTCCAGTGTGTCCTCGGTCTTCAAGAGGAATATGGAACAGATGTTCAAACCACCTCAGCTGGAGGATCAGTGGCTCTACTCTGAGCTCCTCTTGTGTGACTGAGCTCCTCTATCTCTAATGGAGCAGCCGGTCACCCTGTGGAGGAAACACATTTCTACCATTTGTATCTGATCTGGTCCTTTCAGTCATTACCCAAAGCTCATGACCAGAGGTGAGAGTAGAACATAGACCAGTAAACGGAGAGTTTTGCCTTTGGACTCAGCTCCTTCCCCACAACAGTCTGACAGAGACATTATCACTGCAGACGCTGCTCTGATCCACTTGTCGGTCTGTGTAACTGAATGAACAGAAGACTTTACTGTCTGTGTAAACCCTCAGTTCTCCAGGTAGTGTCCAGAGCAGAAGAACATTCTGCTCTGTTTAGTGCAGTGTACAGTACAGTGGAGCAGTGGAACAGACCAGAGCAATAACATCATTGAGCCAAGACAAGTGCACCTTTACAAACTGAAAAGGTGCTATAGACAATCAGTGCTCTTCACTGCACGTCTGCAGCACTGAGCTCCCAGTGCTTCTGCTCCAGCTCAAGTGTGTCTCCGCTGATCAGGGACAGCACAGTTTTCTATTACACACACACATGACTCTTTCATGGCAGCAGTGCTGGTATCATAGACACTGTATGAATTATAGATCCTGAGTGAGGAAATGGATATAGAACATACTTCAGACGACATTTACACTTGAATTATGCAAAATAATCCTTTCTGCTCAAAATACACTTATATAATAGTGCAAACCAAATATGATTGAAGACATATGCAAACTGAGAGGGATTAACCATGGACAAAAAAGAAGCAACTTTGGGTTCCTTTTTTTTTCTTCTTCTTAAATCTTTAGACATAATCAGACATGTTTTTACACAGACCTCTCACACAGTCCACTCTACATGTGCAGTGCTGTAAGGCAGGAGTTTGGTAAAGTTGATATCATTTCTAAAACATCTTATTAAAGGGCCCATATTACACTTTTCTGTTCTGTGTGAAAATGTCTCCTCATCAAACATATGTCTGGATTGTATTTTGTTTCATTCCCACATGTTTAACACACAAATCCTCCATATTTAGGCTGAGTTCTTCTCTCAAACTGAACACACGCTTCATTTGGACATTTCAGTCCTGGATTTTAAAATTAACTAGTTCTGTTTTTCATGTTTTTAAGACTTTTAAAAATCAGGTACAGTACCTTTAATATAAAATAAAATAATATTATATTTTCAAGAATAAATTAATAAAACATTTGATTTGATTTGATATTTGATTTCCTTATGCTCAAGTTTCTGTTTAGCTGTGCGTATGACTGAAAGGTTTTCATTTCTCTTCTCTCTAATTTCATGTCTCTCTCTATTTTTTTATTTTATGGTGATTATTTATGTTTTGATTTGTGTGAATTGTGATTTTAATGTATTTTTTATTCTGTAAAGCACTTTGAATTATTGTGTGTATGAATTGTGCTCTAAACTTGCCTTGACATATGATTTAAGCTAATGGACCTGAACAGTGACTGTCCACCCCCAGTTCTGGAAATAACTTTCTCATTTTTCCCATAGACTTAATAAAATCTGAAAGCTCAGACATAATGGCCACAAGACCTGTAATTTTATTTAAAGTGGTTAGGGGTCCATTAGCGTTATGGATATGCCATAGAATGTTCCACAGTATGACATTAAACAACTCGACCGTGGTTTTATAGCTCAGAAATACCTACAAAAACAGACTGAGCCGTGTCGCCTCTCCATAGATCTGGCCTGTAACTTGGTCTGGTTTGGTCTCCATCGTGATAAAAAGGTTTAATGTCAAAAATGTGAAAAATTCCAGACAAACCAATAACATCTCCACCAGAAAAGTTACACAACGCACCTTTAAATGTCCTTTTTGGTTATTAAATGAGCGCTTTATGGATAATAAAGGTTTGCTTGTGTGATACTTTTGAACTCTTTACTGAACTTTTTTTATTTTTTGAAAAGTCTATGGGAGAAATTAATGGAAAATCTACTTGGAGAACTGGAGCTGGATGGAAGACTGAACACTGCAGTGCAAGTATTTTCCATTCTGCGCATAAAATATTAAAGTCGCCTACATTATAGTCAGGAGCTCTGAGTATCAGATAGGACCTTTGGTTTGTGTACATACAGTGAGGGACCAGTATGAGCTCATCTCTCTCTGGACGCGTTCTTCCTGTACCGTTACTGTACGCCGCATTGGTATTCCTCCCACCTACAGGCACCGGGCTGCAGTGGCTGTAGTAGCAGTGGTCGCGGTAGTAGTAGGAGTGGAAGTAACATGAATTTATGCAAAAGCTTTGGAACATGAGGACCATTAGCTGCTGAGATGAGCCATCAGCACACTGGGCTCTGCCTGTCGAGAGCCCGTTTTATGTTTCTGCATAATCCAATACATTTCCACTGTTCTCATAGGGAACGACGTCAGGAAGAACAACGTGTGCAGTCTGTTTTATTATCTTATTGTTGTTTTATTATTATTAGGTAGAATGATGCAGCGTTTGACCTTGTGACGCGCTCAAAGACTGCATACATAAATGAACACAGCTCGTAACGCCATAGCTGCCACTTTCCAAACAGGGAGTGAGCATGGGCTCGCTTCCAGCTCCATGGGGTCTGACTCCTTTTCTCTGTGACTGCTGTGTCAGGCTGCTTATTTTGGTCTCCAATGTTTATATTAACCTGCTCTACATGATCCTGGTGGTTTTATTTAGCTTTTTGTCCATAAAGAAACATGCAAACATTAAAAAACGGACAAATCAGGAGCCTTCTTTTCCCGTGGTCGCTCCTGCTAACGTCTGTAACAGATTTGCTTTCACTCCTGATTGGCTCTTTGGTGGCTGTGATGCTCGAAATGCCAAATATGAAACTCCAAATTCACCTCTATAACGGTGGCCTCGATGAGCTTCATTTGACTGAAACCGGACGGTATGGATGACATCACACTCCTTTAGTCCACTTCTTTATACGGTCGATGAAATTATTTATTTATGTTTATTTATACATTCATCTATTTATTACGTCTTTCCATCCATCTTTATTCCATCTTTTAGGCACCTGCACATTGGCCGAGGGAACAACATAACGAGACTAAAAAAAAGACAAACATTTTAAACAGTTTCCTGCGGTCCAGCAGGTCCAAAGTTCTTCCTCACTTACCTTATGCATTCAGAGCATTATAATTATTCACCACAATGAGTTTATAAGCACCTTTCAATAGCAACTAGCAGGCTAACACTCACTTACTGATGATCGGACAATAAAATGCTTTCTGATTAGACGCAGACAGGAACACAGACATATTCTGATCACAAGCTGCTGGTACAACTTATACTTGGGCAAGACACACTTTTCTCAGACACAAAACCTTTAAATGTGAAAGATGAATAAACAAATTAGATGTTTTTATTTTACTGTATGTTTTGGATCATTTTGTAGCGCTACAGAAATCCGTGTATTCATTTTTCTCCTCACACTCGATGGTCTTATGCCCTTTATAGCCACAGTTGCCCTGGGACTAAAGTGTCTTGCCAAAGGACATGAGGGCAGTGCACGGGCCAGAACTGGAATCAAACATTATCTGAACACGATTCATTTGCGTTGGCAGGTTCGTATAACAGATGTCCCCCGTGCAGCTCACTCCCTTTCCAGAGCTTGGGGCCCGTCCACCATATGATTCACTGTATGGGAATCGGCTCTCGACCAATCGGAGAACTGCCAGAACAATTCCCAGTGACTCCAGTGCATATGATCACTCTGTGGGGATATTTATACTAAACTGATACACGTGCAGCGCAGGGGAAGAAAAGTACAGTTACAAACACCTTTTGGGAACGAAATATCAGTGGTGAAGAGGAGAAAATGCAGAGGCTGAGGAGGAACTGGTTCTGCTGCTGAGGTGGCAGTGAGTTTAATGATGATGACGGCGGATAGCTGAATACAAGAAAGGAGGGGAAGAGGAGAGGAGAGGGAGTGCATTTAATCACATATATGTACAGGTGATTGGTTGTGGGGCAAAGAACTGCAGATCCTGGGGAAGGATGAGAATTAAGGAAATGGAGCTCATAATAGAAACACTGTACACAGGGTTATTAAACAAAGAAGCTTTAAAACACTTTTTTCTCATAGATATTTCAGAAAGAATAGACTATTGAGTATTTGAAAGCTTGTTGGAGCGCTAATTACCTATGATGTCGAATAACTAATTAAATGAACATCATTTTGATTTGTAACACAGTATTTCTAAAACTGAAACAGAAAAACACTTTCAGAAACGTTTTCTGGACGAAAAACCTTTCATCAGCTCATTTCCTTCTTGCTTTGGACCACAGTGCACTAACTGGATGCTCCAGGTGAATTCAGAAAAGAAAAAAAGCACTTTCACATTCACCAACTTAAGACTCTTGCTCCTCACAGACTCACTGGGGACTTTGACCTAAGAAACTATTTCTAATATGGTCCATAAATGTTTTTTATGTAAATATTGAGCAGGTTTTTCTTCGCTGCAGGGTGGGCGGTCCTCACCGGGTGATCTCACACTGGTTGAAGAGGATATGAGCACCTCGGCTATCAGTCTTTTTATGTACTGTGGTCCAAAGCAAGAAATGGAAATGATTTGACGAAGCCTTTTTGGACATCTGAGGATTGCTGTACATTTTCTTCACTTCTCAGTTGCTGCTCGTTGCATTTGCACCTCTCAAGACTTTGGTGTGTGTTTTTTTTTTATTGGTGGACGACTGGATGCACTGGGTACTTCTACAAAAACAATCTAAGGGTGTTTTTTGATGAGGATCTGTCTCTAGCGTCTCATGCGAAGCAACTCACTAAAATTTGCTTCTTCCATTTACGGAACATATCCAAACTTAAAGGGATTGTTTCAAAAGCTGAGCTAGAGATGCTGATCCAGGCATTTATATCCTCGCGTTTGGACGACTGCAATAGTCTATTTACTTGCTTAAGCCAAAAGGAACTAACTCCTCTGCAGATGATCCAAAACTCAGCTGTGAGGCTCTTGACCCACACGAGCAGGAAGCACATGTCACTCTTAAAATCTTTACATTGGCTCCCTGTTGTTTCTCGTGTGCAGTTTAAGATCTTGGTGCTGATCTTTAGAGCCAAACATAACCAGGCCCCTGTTTATTTATCAGCTCTGATAAAACCGCACACTCCAGCCTGTAACTTAAGGTCTACTGGCCAAAATATGTTAAAGGTTCCTCAGACAAGCTTTAAAAGTAGAGGAGAAAGGTCTTTCCAAGCGGTTTCCCCAAAACTTTGGAATGAACTGCCCCTCGATCTCCGCTTGCAGGACAATGATGAGGTTTCCAAAAAACACCTAAAAAACCTTCCTTTTTGAGAAGGTTTCCGCCCTCACAGACTTGGGGCACTGTGACCACATATGTTCTTTACTATTAATGTACTTTGCACTGTATTTGTATTTATTTTAATATGTTTTTTTTCTCTGTGAAGCACTTTGTCTGTGAAAGGTGCTGTACAAATAAACTTACAACTTACTTATAGTTCCCACAAAGCGAAGATGAAGGACTGTTGTTAATACACATGGGCCCAGACACCGTATCACTATTATAACAGCTGTTTTTTTTTTGTGTTTTTTAATGTAGATCTTCCAAACAAGTGACAAACCCGACCCTGATGCAGAGTCTGAGCCCGTCTCCTCCGTGTGACCTGATTTCCACACGGGGCCATTGATGAGAGTGGACAGAATAAAGACTCCTCCTCCGAACAGGTTTAGAGCCGCACGCGAGTCAGCGGGGGATAAGTATCTATGTACTCACAGCACACTCATGCACACGGCTTAATCCAGACTATAGCGGGCAGCTGTAAGTATTATGCTGCCGTTACACTGAGGGGAAAAAAGAGGGACACTGTTAATCTGTGCTTTTACGCCATATCACATTTTAGAGGATTGTGCGGCCAGATTCTATTGTGATATCGAACGTGTGAGATCGGAGAGAGTAAATACGATAAAAGTGTTTTAATCTGGATGTGGATTGGCACCTGGCGGTTAAAAATAATAAAAATACATGTAAATAAATGAAATAAATGTAGATAATTGAATTAAAATATATACAAAATGCACAAGTGTTTTTATCTGCATGAGGACTGGCACCTGGTGATTAATGAGGGGGAGGTTTTTGTTGAAATAAATGTAAAAAAAAAGACATGAAATAAAATAAATAAAATAATAAATAAATAAAATAAAATGAATACATAATAAGTATAAAATAAATGTAAAAAAAGTGTTTTAATCGGACAAGGCTGGAGAAGTTAATGAGAACGAGGCTGTTGGTGAATAAATACATAAATATAATAATAATAATAATAATAATAATAATAATAATAATAAGAAGAAGAAGAAGAAGAAGAAGAAGAAGAAGAAGAAGAAGACATTAAAACAATGGAAAATATACTAAAATGCACAAGTGTTTTCATCTCGACAGATTGGCACCTGTTGGTTAATGAGAGCAAAGTTCTTGGCAAATAAATAAAATAAATAAATAAACTAAAGTAACACAATGAAAAACTCAGCACAGTTGTGTGTAATTTGTTTCAATTTAGTTTCATTTGTGAGTCCAATATCACAAGTCACTGAACTTTCATTAAAACAATTGAATCAATGTGTTGAGTTGTATTAAATCAAAGTGCTGGAGGAGATTTGGCTTCACCCACGTCTGAGGTTTGAGCTCAGATTTGGCCTCATGTGGACAGTGGACAGTGCTGACAGGTGCAGTCCTGTCAGATTTGGCCTCATGTGGACAGTGGACAGTGCTGACAGGTGCGGTCCTGTCAGATTTGGCCTCATGTGGACAGTGGACAGTGCTGACAGGTGCGGTCCTGTCAGATTTGGCCTCATGTGGACAGTGGACAGTGCTGACAGGTGCGGTCCTGTCAGATCTGTCCTCATGTGGACAGTGGACAGTGCTGACAGGTGCGGTCCTGTCAGATTTGGCCTCATGTGGACAGTGCTGACAGGTGCGGTCCTGTCAGATCTGTCCTCATGTGGACAGTGGACAGTGCTGACAGGTGCGGTCCTGTCAGATTTGGCCTCATGTGGACAGTGCTGACAGGTGCGGTCCTGTCAGATTTGGCCTCATGTGGACAGTGGACAGTGCTGACAGGTGCGGTCCTGTCAGATTTGGCCTGGGTGGACAGTGGACAGTGCTGACAGGTGCGGTCCTGTCAGATCTGTCCTCATGTGGACAGTAAACAGTGCTGACAGGTGCGGTCCTGTCAGATTTGGCCTGTGTGGACAGTGGACAGTGCTGACAGGTGCGGTCCTGTCAGATTTGGCCTCATGTGGACAGTGCTGACAGGTGCGGTCCTGTCAGATCTGTCCTCGTGTGGACAGTGGACAGTGCTGACAGGTGCGGTCCTGTCAGATTTGCCCTCGTGTGGACAGGTGTGGCCCTGTTGAAGTCCTGGTCCTATAGTTCACTCCAGGTTCAGTATTGGTTTTGTATGTAGCCCCAGTTTAAAGCTGCATTGTGTAACTTTTTGGTTGGGGGTTCGTCGCCTATTTGTTTCTATGGAGATGTCATTGCTCTGCCTGGAATGTTCCACAGTGTGACATTAAACAGCTCTACTTTACATTTATTCAATTACAGGCGGTTTTAGAGGTCAAAAATACCTAGAAGAACAGACATTCTGACTGTGAGCGGAGTCGCCTCTCCACAGATCTGACCTGTAACACAGAAGTAACATAGAAGTAACATAGAAGTAACACAGACAGCATCTAGTGGTGAAAAGTGAGACTACAACAGGGGCCAGTCTAATCACAGATGGTAGATTTAATAATAGTTTTAGACCCTGTGACCAGTTAGTTTCACTTTAGGTAAATCTTATTCTCACACATCAACACAGACGTGTTTCATAAAATGTAAATTAAACTAAAAAAATGAATGAATAAATAAATAATCGCTTGTAACAACTACAAATTAAAGAATGTTGTTATCTCATCACAAACATAACCCTTTATTATTAGTCTGTCTACATCTCCAATGATCCAGATGCTTTGTTCCACCTTGTGATGTCATGCAGTGGGAGCTTTCGGGTTCACAGCTCCTTTTACCTTCAGCTGCAGCAGAGAAGGTGTTAATTCCGAGGCTGAAATCATCTAAATGATTCTAGTGAAGGTGCTGGAAGTTTGATGAAGTGTTTTCAGATGTGTGTGTTAAACATGTGTGAATGAAACAAAACTGAACTCTAGGTCCGTTTTTGATGAGGAAACAACATCACAACAGATCAGAAAATAATGTATCACGGGCCCTTTAACGTGGTTCTTAAATCGTGTTACAGTGATCCCTCGTTTATCGCGGGGGTCACGTTCCAAAAAGAACCCGCGATAGGCGAAATCCGTGAAGTATCAGCTTTATTTTTTACAATTATTATACAATACAATACTGAACTATAGAATGAAACCAAAGATCAAATCCTGTTTTCAGGCTCAAGCATTTAAAAATATAAACGTTTTCTTACAAATAACTCTGATAGTTTTTAAAAAATGCTGTAAAATAATAATTTTAATGAATACGAACACGAGGTTGGACATTGTGACTCACGTGTATTTCAGTGCCTCTGACTGAGCCTCTTCCTCCTGACTCCTGTAGCGTCTCTTTCTCCTGAAGGCTGTGGTGCAGGTGTCTTCTCCCGTCGTCCTTATGTTATTTTCCTCCTTCTTTATGGCCATGTTTTCTTTTCTGTGGGAGACGCTCCAAACGGCTCTTTGAGTGTTAAAGGTGCCGACCCCTGGTCTAAGTGAAAGACCAGTCAACTTTTATCACTTCTAGACTACAGTCCCTTGGCCAATCAGGATTCAGAACACAATGCACTGTTAAAAAAAAAAAAAAAAAAAAAAAGCATTAAAAATCCGTGAAGCCGCGAAAGATGAACCGCGTTATAGCGACGGATCACTGTACAGTATTTGGTGGAGTGCAGCTGCTTTGGTATATTTGCCACATATAAAGTAAATGCACATCAGCAATTCTCACTCAACATCTGCTTAAAAGGCATTTCTCAAGGATTCTGGAGGAGCTGGACGGTCCCACTGGAGACACAGGCTTTTGGTCACTTCTTTTTCAAACAGGAGCAAGAATTTGAAAATACTCGAAGTTTTATCTGATTTATTCGGCAGATTTCTCCAACGTTCCTCCCTGTGAAGGTCCCTCGGTGCCTACACTTTCTGTTCACTCCGCTAAAGGTGCACTGTGTAACTTTTATGGCGGACGGTCCGTCAAATGCTTTTCTCCATGGATATGTTATTGCTTTGTCTGGAATATTTCGCAGTGTGGCTTTAAACCTTTCTATCTTCAGAGACACAGAATCAGACCAAGTCACAGTTATGGGGCAAGTTTGGAGTCGAGTTTTATATTGGAATCGATTCACGGACAAAACGTCAAAATTAAAACACCAGGATCATAATATGAACATTTTAAAGGTGCACTGTGGAACTTTTATGCTGGTCTCCATGGTGATGTTACTGCCTATTGAATATAACATTCAACACATATTTCTTGCTTTTATTCTGTTGTTTTTTATGTTTTTATTTCTCAAAACTACCACAAAAACAGGTATTATTACTGCTCTCCACAGATCTGACCTGTAACTTGGCCTGGTGATGTGGCCCGCACCTGTGTCTCCATGGAGATAGTTAAATTAAATCCCGTACTAAAAAAAAAAAAAATGAGACATCTACGTGGAGTCAAAGTGGCAGAAAAGTTACACAGTGCATCTTTAAGACCAACATGAGGAGCGGTAGTTACAGAGACACTGTCGATTTCTTTTTCAATACAACGTGAATTGGAGCCAGAGTTGATGGAGCCAGAAGTGCGCTCATGCCCACTTCCTGTTTTGAGCTCAGCGGCTAGCAGGTTAGCGATGTCCATTCATATACAGTCTGTAATTTGCATCCTTTACATTTATTTTGTTGTATTGAAGCTGCATTGTGTAACTTTTTGGTTTGGGGTCCGTCACCTGCTTGTTTCCATGGATACATCGTTGCTCTGCCTGGAATGTTCCACAGTGTGACATTAAACAGATCTACCTCACATTTATTCAGTTACAGGTGATTTTACAGCTCAAAACGACACAGTGTAAAACTGCGGCGCTAAAACTGATTCTCACAGAATTAATTTGAACTTTTTCTCAGGGTTTATACGAGTCCAGTCTGTTCCAGAGTTAATTTAACACTTTTGGAAATGTTAATTAAGCTTCACTGGAGCTAAGTTCATGTTTAGCCCCAAAGTCAAGAGTTATATGAATGTTTTGAGAGTAAACGGGGAACACTTATACTGATGTAGGGTGATCCTGATTTAGCTCAACAACCCACAGGAGGTGTTTTATTTTTACACTATTTTAATTAATTTAAGATGAAATTATGTACAAAACTGGTTCAAACTGGTTCTTCCCTCGTGGGAGTTTGAAGTGGTGGGTCGGAGGTGCCGAATTAACACTAAGAAAAGAATGAAAAACCAGTGGAAGTTCAATTAACACGAGTGGCAATTGAATTAACTTCAACCAACTCAAATCACCTCAACTCAAACCAACATTTCACTTTCAAATAGTTAAAATTACACTTTTTGTGTTAAAAACAACTCTCCAGATTTTGCTGTGTACCTTAAAGACACATTCTGACTGAGCGAGGTCGCCTTTCCACAGATCTGACTTGCAGCATGGTCCGGTTTGGTCTCCGTGAAGACAGAAAGGTTTAAAGCCACACTGTGAAACATTCCAGACAAAGCAGTAACATCTCCATGGAGAAAAGCATCTGACGGACCCTCCACCAGTAAAGTTACACAGTGCACAGTTAATTTACCTTCTGATTGGACCTGGATACATTTCTGTCACATACATCAGCTCGTTTCCTCCTCCGTACGAGATGTGAGGAGCTTTAATGACCTTAAAGTCACTTCAGGGGCCGTTATCGCTTTTTGAACGTTCGATGAAATGACACGTGTTAAAATGCATCTGCAGCTCCGTCCATCCGTCACTCAGGACAATATCACAGGAGCCTGAACTGCTTCACGTTAGCTACGGCGCTACATGCTACATGCTAATCCAGGTGATAACAGGAGACACGTGTCCATTTGCAGGACTTGGCGTTAATAAAGGAAATCATACCTCAAATACAAGTGCTGCAGTAAAATGAATACACTGTTTTTTTTAATATTACCATGATATTCAACTGCTGTAGTATCATAAACACTGCCACAGCTGAGTCTCTGCAGCGACGTCATGCTGGGGGTGTTCTACATGTATCTGTTGACCTAAACATTGAAACCAGTGTTAAACGAGGGCAGCAGAGAATGTGCCTGAAAACTGAACTCTTTTAATGTAAACAAAACTATTCTCAACAACTTTTCTTGTTCTTTTATTGAAAGTCTGTTCACTTTCTCCTTCATTTGCTGGTTCCAGTCCCTGTCCTTGAAGGATAAAAACAAACTGCAGAACATTGTTAAAACTTGCTCAAAAATCATAGGGGTCAAACTGAGGGAGCTGTGTCTCTGTGGGAGGAGCCAAGTGTCTCCTGGCTCCGCCCCTCCATCCTCGGACTCCTGACTTTATCCTGATGCCTTCAGGACGTCGTTTTTATGCTCCGGTACCGAAGACTAACCGCTTCTCCAATTCTTTTGTGCCTTCAGCTATTAAACTGCTAAATTCTGAGGGTTGTGTTTTTTGAGGTTTTGCTCTGTCATATGTATATTGTTCTTATATTGTTCTTTGAGTTCCACTTGTGTCTGTGATGGTCTGACACACTGTGTGTTTGTGCAGGTGAGAAGTGAGAACTGCTCTGTGAAAGCTGCAAACGAACTGCCCTCTGGGATCAATAAAGTTTTCTGATTCTGATTCTGATTCTGATTCTGATTCTGATTCTGATTCTGATTCTGATTCTGTATGGTGGAATGTTCGGCGGTTACTATGGCGACACAATGCAAACTTCAGGAAAAATGCCAAAAAAGGTTTTACAATAGTCTGAAAACACAAAAAAGGATTTAAATGGCACATGTTCAGGAGCCTGTGATGCCTGGTCCTGTTCAGGAGTTTGATTTTGAGAGTGATTTTGATGATAATTTCATGTTTAGTTTCAGCTCAGCCGTCGTAGTTCCAACCGAATAAGCTCTTTCGGGTCAGATTGTGTGAAAATAAAGGTCTAGGTGAGTTAAAATGACTTAAATTAAGAATGTTTTACTTTATTTGAGTAGATTCAACTTGACAAGTGAAATCATCTGCCAGTGGAATAAGTGCTTTTCTCAATTCAAGCAATATTTGATTTTGTTTCTTATTTTAAGTGTAAAAAGTTGTTTTTCTTATTTTAAGTGCAGCGAGATGTATTTTCATATTTTAAGTACAAAAAGTCTTGTTCCACTGGCTGATAACTTTACTCGTCAAGTAAAATTTACTCAAATTTTGGTAAAACTTTCTTAATTTAAGTCATCTTAACTTAAGTATAAGGAAATGGCAGTTATTTATTTCAGTCCAATCCTCTTTATTTGTGTAGCAGAGTTTATAAATATGACAGTGTTCAAAATGCTGCACAGACAAACTAATGCAATAAAAGACAGGAAATGAGAAATAAAAACAATAAATCAAAAGTGTGAAAATGCACAAAGCTTAAAATTCTAAAATGAGTCAAATCAAATAAAAAATTAAATAAAAGACACAGAGAATCACACAATAAGGAGACTTAAACCTGCTCTCAAATGTAGTGAAGCAAAAGTAAAAAGGATCCACTTTAAAATGTACTAAAATAACATAATGTGAAGTAAAATATCTACTTTTTTTTTACTTTAAAGTGCACTGTGTAACTTTTCTGGTGGAGAGTCCTTCAAACACTTTTCTCCTTTGAAATGTTGTTGCTTAGTCCAGAATATTTCACACGTTCATATTAAACCTTTCTATCCTCATGGAGACCAAACCAGACCAGGTCAAGTGACAGGTCAGATCTGTGGAGAGGCGACGCTCACAGTCAGAATGTCGGTTTGTCTGGGTATTTTTGAGCTATAAAACCTCCTGTAACTGAAAAAAAATGTAAGGTGGAGCTGTTTAATGTCACACTGTGGAACCTTCCAGGCAGAGCAATGATATTTCCATAGAAACAAAAAGATAGAAAAAGCAGAAAACTAAGAAATTAGAAAAAAACTGGAAGCCTACATGTATTTTAACTCCTCACTGTTTGCTTATTAGACTTCATAAACTGCATTTCCACAAATATCTGCAGCACTTCTATAAAAATTCTTGCAAAGGATCTGTATTCTGTGCTCCAGTCGTTCAGAACAACGCTCCGGCATTTCAATTAGAGCAGTTTGGGAGGCGCAGTTAGTGCCGTGGAGATAAGAGGACATACGTCGCCATTCGCCCGAGCGCCGGATGAAGGGGAAACGGCTATTGTAGGAGTTTGGTAATTACTTCATTATTCCACAAAATAGACTTAATTAAACATGGCGTGATGTGTGAGCGTCTTTTGAACATTTTGTGAGACTTTTGTTCTGGGTTTTTGATGGAGATGGAGATGGGGGAAGGCGCCGGGAGATGATCAAGATTTGCACATTTTTGCTTCTCCCAAACGCGGTGACCTTCAGAGGGGAGAAAGGCGGTGACGGTGCAGGTGGAGACTTGAGCTTGTGTTTTGCGTTTAAATCCCAAATGAGTTGTGAGGTGTGTTGAAAAGCTCCAGTGGCTCTTTTGGACCCTCTAAAGGTGCACTGTGTAACTTTTCTGGTGGCAGGTCTGTTTCATTTCTATGGAGATGCTATTGTGGAGAAGCAGCCCCGCTCACAGTCTTTTTTAAGGTCTATTTGAGCTATAAAACTACCTGTAATTGAAAAAAATGTAAGGTGGAGCTGTTTAATGTCATACTGTGGAACCTTCC
This sequence comes from Odontamblyopus rebecca, assembly GCA_030686955.1. Taxonomy (NCBI): domain Eukaryota; kingdom Metazoa; phylum Chordata; class Actinopteri; order Gobiiformes; family Gobiidae; genus Odontamblyopus; species Odontamblyopus rebecca. The sequence goes on from CM060664.1 coordinate 38,723,596, forward strand.
AGGCAGAGCAATGATATCGCTATGGAAACAAGCAGGTGACGGACCCCAAACTGAAAAGTTACACAAGACAAAAACATCTAAATCTAAATTCCAGTGTGGGGTCGGCTGGAGGCAAAACTGAAGTTGAACATAATGTAATTTCAATGAGAAAACTAAAAAATTAAAGGTGCACTGTGTAACTTTTCCGCCTGCCTGTCTCCATGGAGATATTACTGTTTTCCCTCAACTATTCCTGTCACGGGTTCATCCAAATATTAAATAACAAATGATGCTCAGGCGAAAAAACGTCACTTAAGTGAGTTTTTGAGGACAGACCATAGACCGAGGACAGACCATAGACCGAGGACAGACCACAGACCGAGGACAGACCACAGACCGAGGACAGACCACAGACCGAGGACAGACCATAGACCGAGGACAGACCATAGACCGAGGACAGACCACAGACCAAGGACAGACCATAGACCGAGGACAGACCATAGACCGAGGACAGACCACAGACCGAGGACAGACCATAGACCGAGGACAGACCATAGACCGAGGACAGACCACAGACCGAGGACAGACCATAGACCGAGGACAGACCATAGACCGAGGACAGACCATAGACCGAGGACAGACCACAGACCGAGGACAGACCATAGACCGAGGACAGACCACAGACCGAGGACAGACCATAGACCGAGGACAGACCATAGACCGAGGACAGACCATAGACCGAGGACAGACCACAGACCGAGGACAGACCATAGACCGAGGACAGACCACAGACCGAGGACAGACCACAGACCGAGGACAGACCATAGACCGAGGACAGACCACAGACCGAGGACAGACCATAGACCGAGGACAGACCACAGACCGAGGACAGACCATAGACCGAGGACAGACCATAGACCGAGGACAGACCACAGACCGAGGACAGACCATAGACCGAGGACAGACCATAGACCGAGGACAGACCACAGACCGTGTGAGTGACGTCTCCACAGCGTCAGAGTCGCTCAAATGAGGCTCTCGATGCCACAGCTACAGGAGCGAATCTGAAGCCAGGATCTATGTTATGAATATGATTTTTTTTTGACGGACAAAATAGTGAAAAAAAAAGGATCCTGTAGAGCGAGATCATATGAACATTTTAAGACCAAAATGACGAGGCCACTGCAGCAGGTACAGACAGAGGGACGACAAGATCCCAATGTCTATGGGAAGTCTATGGGAAAAAGGGAGAGAAGGAGCCGGAAGAGCCTCCTGGAGCACTTCCTGTTTGGCATGCGGCGGCTAACGGGTTAGCGGCTAACGGGTTAGCTTAATCACTCATATATACGGACTATGGGACAGACTCATCTCCCTGACTGGAGCTCCAGCCTTATAAACCCCTAGCCCCTCCCCCTGGGCTAATCAATTAACAAAATATAGGGTTTAATGCTTAAAACAAGCAAAAACTAAACTCAGGAACATGAATCAAATTGGGAATAAACATAATAAAAAGAACTTAAATAACCCTCCATGTGGTCCCCTTTGATTAAACTAATAAACTTAAGAAAAACACAAGAAACACATAAATTGACCAAATGGTTCAGTCCTGGGTCAGGAGAACCCCACACAGACACTTAAAGGCGGAGCCGGAAGTGCCACGGTTTGGCCCCCGGAGTGGAATGACGGGGCTCTACAGACGCTCCGTCATAATTCCACAGTACGGAAATAAACTTGGGAATCGCAATGGAGACAGGTAATGGTCTGATCTATGGAGAAGCAAGCCTGCACATGGTGGGAATTCATTTTTAAGTTATCGCTGAGTTATAAAACATAACTGAACTAATACAAGGGATATATGTCTAATGCCCTAGTGTGGAACATTCCAGGCAAAGAAATAACATTTCCATGGAGACAAGCAAGTAGCGGACCGTCCACCCTTAGGAGTTAGTGCATCTTTAACTTCAGAATATGAAAAGTTATGAAAAATCAAGGAAAATATGGGAAATGGAAAGAACTCAGATACATGAGTGAAATCAGAGGCCAGTTTAAAAACATTTACAGCTGCATTTTACATTTATCTGACAAGACATTATGATAGAAAAGTTTTTCACTTCATCTACAAATATTTTACACATTTCATTATAAATTATACTTTTCATGAAGCTTAGATACTATTTTTGATTAGAAAGCCGTATTTTTCCCATCCGTCGACAATAACAGAGAAGCAAAGTCATTTGTAACTTGGAAATTCGAAAATGTTGTTTATGTTTTAGTATAAGTCGGTTTATCATTGAAAATATATTATGTCAGCTTCATTTTGTCTCTGTTTGCCTCCTGTTCAGAATTTTGAACATTCTGATGACATAAGATGAAATCCCAAATGAGTCGCTGTGTTCAAACCCTCCAGAGGCGATCGGCAGGTATAGAACCTGTGCCTATAGTGGAATGAATGTGGATGAATATATTTGGAGAAGCTCAATGCTGGAAAACCTGAATCTACTGAGTCTATAAACCTGAGTTATTTATGAGCCCATATTACACTATTTTCTGGTCTTTGTTATAATGTTGTTTTCTCAGCAAAAACATACTTTGAGTTGTGTTTTGTTTCATTCAAACATTTTTAACACACAAATCCTGCAAATTTAGTGTTAAAATATAATATTTATCCAAAGGTCCAAATATACTGTAGATTAATATGTAGATTAATATGTCAGTATTCCATATAAAGCGCTTTGTGTTGCATTGTGTTGTATGAAAAGCGCTTTATAAATTTCAGTTCAGTTCAATTCAATTTATTTTTGTAGCATCCAAAATCACAACAACAGTTTCCTCTAAGGCCGTTCCAAGATTTGGATGAGTAAAACACAGACATATCAAAACAGGAAAAAACAACATTCATGTAAAGCAGCAAATGAAACATGGTCCAGTCATCCCCTGTCCTTAGACCCTCCTTCTCAGCAAGGAAAAACTCCAAAAAACCCAGGGTCCTGGGAAAAAGAAGAAACCTCGGGGAGAACTACAGTGAAGGAGGGATCCACTCCCATGGACGGACAGGCTATAGATGTCCAGGCCCGTGGGCCAGTTCAGTATGACCACAGCTACCCAGGTGGGGAAGGAGCCGGGGAGGAGGAGGAGCCGGGCGAGGAGGAGGAGCCGGGCGAGGAGGAGGAGGAGCCGGGCGAGGAGGAGGAGACGGGCGAGGAGGAGGAGCCAGGCGAGGAGGAGGAGCTGGGCGAGGAGGAGGAGCCGGGCGAGGAGGAGGAGCCAGGGAGGAGGAGGAGCCGGGCGAGGAGGAGGAGCCGGGCGAGGAGGAGGAGCCGGGCGAGGAGGAGGAGCCGGGCAAGGAGGAGGAGCCAGGCGAGGAGGAGGAGGAGCCGGGCGAGGAGGAGGAGCCGGGCGAAGAGGAGGAGCCGGGCGAGGAGGAGGAGCCAAGCGAGGAGGAGGAGGAGCCGGGCGAAGAGGAGGAGCCGGGCGAGGAGGAGGAGATGGGTCCAGCTGCCATCAGGCGTCTGAAAGAGTTCCACTCCACAGGGGCAGTGGGACAGGGGACAACATGTGAATAGCAATGAACAAACTACAGATGAGAACATAGTGAGTGATGCTGATGAGAAAATAGGAGGAAACAGAGGACAGTGCTCAGGTTGCCACACTTCCCCCAGCTTGTTATCTCCTGCGGCAGCTTATCTTAGTGACATCAACTAAGTAACCTGGTCATAAGCTATTCCGAAGAGGAAGGTTTTAAGCCTGGTCTTAAATAAAGAGACTGTGGAGCCTGTTTAACACCAACAGGGAGTTGATTCCATAACACAGGAGCTTGGTAACTGAAGGCTCTCCCCCCACTGTACTTTTAGACACTCTAGGAACCACTAATAATCCTGCATTCTGAGAGCGAAGTGCTCTATTTGGCTGATAGGGGACAATGGCATCCTGAAGATATGATGGGGCCATATTGTTTAAGGCTTTGTATGTCAGGAGGAGAACTTTGAATTTAATTCTAAACTCGACAGGAAGCCAGTGCAGTGATTTTAACACAGGACTGATGTGATCACGTCTTTTAGTTAGTAAATAAAGTTTGATTGATTGATTGATATTTTTGAGATGGATGTCAGTCTCCCTTTATATTCTGTCACATCTCGAGCCTGACCAAATATGATCTCGTAATGGGTTTTAACTAGTTTTTCTTTTTCTTTTTTTCAGTGATGCATGTGGCGTGACCTATCATTTAGAAAAAAAACTGCATTTCTCTTACCTCAGATTAACTGTTTAGTGCTTCGCTCATCGATCCTACAGAAATCTGCTTGGTTTTTCCAGTTCCCTGTGATATGTTTTCCTTTCTGTTTTCAAATGAAACAGAAAACGCACATCAAACTTCTTGTAGAGGTGCAAACGCGAGGAACAGCAATTTAAAAGTGAATAAAATGCATTGCACACTCACACTCAGATGGGCAATGTCCAAAAGCTTTTCAGTGTTTTAGCAAAAAGCCTTCATCAGATCATTTTTCTTCTTTGGACCACAGTATCCACAGCCTAAAGCTTTTGGACTTCAGCCATCAACATGCATTTGTTTCACTTTTAACCCTCAAAGACCTACGGTATCGTACAAGATTCTGAGGAATATGTTTTCTATTACTGCGCAGAACTTTCTAACGTAAAAGACAGAAACGTCCTTTTCCCCTCTGAAAGTGCAGACATAGAGGTTTCCGTACATTTCTGCGGCTTTATCCTACGTCACACTCACGCTGTGTGATGACGGGAGCAAAACGAGTGTCCAATAGGAACTTTGTTTTCCCCAAACTCATGCGCTCCGTCCATTTTGATGGAGCCAAACTTTGCCAAAGAGTGAAGTGAGTCAAGATGGTCGACTCCTCTGACTGTGTGTGTTTATAACGAGTGAAAAAGTCACTCTAAGTGGAGTTAATTCTCACACACATGGAAAATGACACATCTTGGTGTGTGTAATTGTGCATCTCTTTCTATTTTTATTTAAAGGTTTATTTCACTCAAAATGAACAAATACAAATGTAATAAACGCCCTGGAAATGCAGAAGTGCTGTGGCTCTGGCCGTGGTCCTGACAGGAGCTGTTTCCAGGACTGGACCAGGAAAGTCATGGAGCCACTGCACTTTTTTTTGTTTTTAGGGCAATAAGGAGATTTTTAATTTACTTACAGACTTGATATTTTCTAGCTGAGGCCCTAAATTAAGCATTTTTTTATGTCCAAAAAATTGTTTATACATGTTTGTTGTGTGTTTTGTATAAAAGAGTGTGAATTTTTATTTCTGGTCCTGTAGCTTTTATCACAGCCTCATGACACAACTACAGCAGCAGATTGTGAAATAACAGGTTGGACTGAACAAAAGGAGGTAGAACACTTCATTAGGGGGTAAAAGGGGCAGTTTTAAAAGCAAAATTAAGAAAAAAATCCAGGTGAGGACAAATGTACTAAAATTAGGTCTTCAGGGGTTCCTTTCTGTTTTCCCCATGAGCAGCCATATTTATTTTGATACGGACCATGTGTGCCTCCGATTGGCTAATCCTCCTGTCTGTCACTTTCATCTGAACTCGGGTGGATTCACAGAACACCAGACTCACGTCTCCTTTAAGTATTGAAGACGTGCGGATTCTGGATCCAAGGCGACCAATATATACTAGGACTGTATACTGTATCTGTTCCATAATTCACATTTTGATTCTTTGCATGTCTCAAGAAATCATGTCAATAATAAATAGAGAGAACATAGCTTCAGTTGTGTGATTGAAACTCACGCCTGGGGTGCTACAGGCTCGTACCAACTTACAGCACAGGCAGGCGACAATACAGTAGGCAAGACAACAAGGAGATCTTCTCAGAATCCGATTATCTCCAACGCCGTACGTACAGTTTTACCTCGGGCGCTTTTAGGAACGCTTTGATTCGAAGTGTATACAGAGTTCTGGGCTGCTGCAGTAGTTTGCCCACTTAGCATCATCACCCCAAACCGTTGCATTGTCTAAAACTAATTCTTGGCCAGAAGAACTCAGCGCTGCTATAAATACACGAGAGCTCCCACATGAGCCTCGACTTCTCCGTGAGCCGAACCATGCCGTCTCTATGGAAACCACTTACAGTCGAAAATCTGGCGGAATCGGAACGCGGGCAAAAATAGAATTGTGAGGGAATTCTGAACATTCCGGCTAAAAGTGGAGACAGTTTGCGGAGTTATAAAACGAGGGTTGAATATAGACTCATGTTGGAGGGTCCCCCGTCTGTGAACAGGGAGGTGGCTGCTCGGGTATTTTAGTTTTTGTTAATATTACACCAAGGCAAAGTGCAGTGATAAAAAATGTTAAGAATTTTAAAATTTTGTCCGCTTGAATTTGATTGAAGTAAAGATCATTTATAGACATTCAAAACAGTGCATTTTAAACCTGAAAAAACAGTGGTCAAGACAGTAGTGAAGAGGTGGTTTTGATGTTCTTGGCTCGCAACAGGCAAATTAGAATTCTTGGCTTTAATCTACTTTACTAACATTTAAAACTACAGTGCCAACATTAAGTTACTGAATACTTTAACCTTATATTACTCTTCTTGTTTTACTAACTGAGAAAGCTCAGCTATATGTGGCAAAGTTCAAGTTTAGATGCATAATTAAAGAGCAGCCAGTATATTGTGCAGAGTTTTCTCAGCTATTCACTGTTATATAATAGGCTCTATTCAGGCTTATGTCACAAACCAGGAAGACGTATGGAAACATGTGACGGCATCTTCTGGCGGGCTCTATACGCAGGAGTATTTCTGATAAAATGTAGGAAAAATGAGAAAGTTTTCTTCATCTCCATGTCCCTGTAGTGTTCCGTTATGTTCAGCTAAGGAACAATTACATTTCGAACAGCACATACGTGTGGCGTATTCATTTTACCAACGATTACATTTACTTCAGTGGGTTTTTATCACAGTCGGTCAGTGAGTCCAGTGTCGGGAACTACACCTGAAGTCGTCATCGAATGTTTCAGAACGTCTTCCTGGTTTGTGACGTAATACGTGAATAGAGCTTTTTGTTTCCTCGTGGCGAACACGCCTGGAGTTGTTTTTCAGCTTCATTCACACTTCATTCATTAATTCAGTGTTTCAAAGTCGTCTTCTCTGAGAACCCAAAAATGCTCAGTTTGTATTTTGCCTGAATTGTTACATCATAGATAAAACTGTACTTTTCCTGAGCACTTTTTTAAACGCATCACTAAACTGTCATCCATGGCTCTAATGACGCTTGTATGTCTATGGTGGAATCTTCAGCTGTTTCCATGGGAACACAATTCGCACAATAGCAAAGATTGTCACAAACGCAAGGTCCTGTTTAAAAATTTGATTTCCAACACAAAGGTGAGAATAACTGAAAACCCTTTGGCTAATGCTAGCTAGTTTATGACTCTAAATATAGGCCTATGTGTCGTTTAGCAGCACAAATCAGCTCATCTGTTGTAGTTCCGACTAAACCAGTTCTTCTTGGTTAAATTGTGTTAAATAAAATCCTGATTAAAGTCTAAAGCTAAGTTCAGACTGCAGCTTGAAGTGAATTAAAAAAAAGTGCCCCTCTGTCACCTGTATCTGATATTTTAATGACAGTCTGAGGCCTTGTCCACACGTATCCGGGTATCTGATAAACCGAAGATGTTTTGCCACGTTTTGACCTGTCGTCCACACGAACACGCATCAGAAACGAGTATTCAGGGAAAACTCCGGCCAAAGTGAAGATTTTTGAAAACTCTGTTTATGCCTGTTTGTGTGGACAGAGACAACTGGGGTTTTGTGTTTTAAAACGTCACTGTCTGCGCCAAAAAATATGAATCTGCCCTGACGTCAAACGTGCGACATTTGTTTAGGCGACTGCAAAAGCCAAAGCCAAAGCCAGAGCCAGAGCAGAATATGGACCGGAGTCGTTTCTTGAGAGCTGTGGGAGCATTAAGTATTGTGCAGGTGCTATGTACATGTTTAATTACAGAAAACTGTGTTTAGGAGCAATTCTGACTCTGAGTCTGTCCAGACAAAGGAGCTCGGCGCCATGTTTTCTGTTGTTTAAATTTAGGCGGAAGTGACGGTGAAGTGATGGAAATAACGCCATCTACAGGTCTGGAATGCGTATGAATGGGGTTGAAAACGCAGATGTTCGGTTATGTGTGGAAGGTATTTTTTTCGAAGACGAGGTGGTGTGGATAAAACAGTTTTTATAAACGGAGGGGGGTTTTAAAAATACCCGGCTACGTGAGTACATGGCCTGAATGACACAGATCCGATTTTTTCAAATTGACCCAGGCCACTTGGACATGTGCTCCTAAAACCGATGCATATCTGATCCTTTGACTTGCGACTTTAGTCTGAACAGCCAGGTCGCCTTCATCCAACCTGTCGTTCCTTTCTCCGGACGTTGCTGCCGTTGCCTCACTAAACGCCATGACGTACATGTTCTGGCTCTGGTGTGACAGCAACACTAAAATCGCCAATCGCTCAATGCTCACGTCCATGTTTAGTTCCGTAAACTCTGAGCACGCTCGCTGTTTGTGACATTTGTCGTGTCCTGGGGGGTTTAAAGTTCACACTGGAGATCACACACAAGTCGCAATTAATTGGAAGTGTGAACAACCTCGCGAAAAAGTCCGATTTCACAATAAAATCAGAATTTAGCCTTAAGCCCTGCCTTAGTCTATAGCGTCAGACAGAGCATGCCTCCAGTTAGCGTCACACCTCCAGCTGCAAAGTTTGAATTAGAAAAGAATTCGGTGCAGGTGAAGTTTATAAAGTACATTTTCCAAACACAGACGTTATTTTAAGTAAGTAAATGTGAAATATTTATCCCACGCTGCCTAAAAGTCTGTCCAAAAGGTGGATTAAAGCCACAATAGCACATCCTACGTCTTATTCAAATACTTTTTTACATTCTGAACTTAACTTTTTCATTCGTCTGTCACAGCGCTCGCTCCTCGTATTCTGCTTCTGCCATTAGTATTCCATTAGCAGCTGCTTTAATAACACCTTTCACACTTTTTGAAGCTCCATAAAGCCCATTACTGTCAAAGATACTCCCGGCTTCCCAAAAAAGTTAGCTGCTCAGCCCCCACACACATCCACTGCGCCGTCTTTTTTTATTTTTATTTCATTTGTTTATTCTGGCAAAGCCTTCCTCCCGATCCGCTGCACCGCCTCCACCGCCTCTGGATATGACGCCGCCGATGAGGAAGAGAAGAAGAAACTGCAGCTGTTTCCATGGAGACTGTTTTCTATATCGTCGTGAGATAAAATACATGTTTTTTACTTAACCGTTTGCTTTATTCTTAGCGCGCGGTGAAGCCTTCTCGCTCTCTGCCTCAGCTGACCTGTCGTTTCACTGTGACAAGAAAAATTTATTCGAAACGAGGATCTGCCTCACAGGGATCGAAATAGTAAATCGTTTTTTTTTTTTGCAAACTTTGAAAACTTTCTAAAAAATGTCAATATTTGTTTTTCTGGAGTCAAATCACGTCTTTACATGGTTCAATTGCAAACAATGAGCTATATAAAGGTTTAAAGACATGTTAGGTAAATTAAGGTTGTAGTTGCCATAGTAACCAACATAAAAATAATAATAATTTTTAATAAATCCTTTCTTAGCTATATACTTTTTTTTACGTGAAATCTTATTGCATGGTCGGTTCTTATGCAAACCAGGTCCTATAGAATATATATTGATGCTTATGTCAACTTTCCCTGAGGTGTGATGCTAACTGTAAGCACTGCTCTGTCTGAGGCTTCTTAGACTTTAAAGGTGCATTGCGTAACTTTTCTGGAGTAGGGTCCGTCACCTGCTTCATAGAGATGTCATTTCTTTGTCCAGAATGTTCCACGGTAGAGATTAAACGTAATCTGTGTCAAGAGAGACACCTATAGGCTGTGTTACAGGTCAGATCTGTGGCGTGGCGACTCTGTTCACATAGAGAATCACTGTATTTTTTAACAATCAAAACACCCGTAATGAGTAAATGCTACATAGATGTGTTTAATGTCATACCGTGGAACATTCCAGGAAAAGCAATAACATCTGTGTGGAGACGAGCAGGTGACGCACCCTCCACCAGAAAAGTTGTGTTATTTTTAGCGAAAATGGACATCGCTGGAACTACAAAAAGCGATGTGACAGTTTTTCTCTCTTTTTTATCTTTTTTTTTTGTTGTTGACAGTTTTTGCTAATCTGTACATTGCGTCGCCACGGTAACCAATGAACAATCCGCCACGCACATACACGTGGAACACCCCGGCGTGATGTCACCGCGACGTACCCAGAAACGCTGCGAGACGGTCGGATAAATTAAAGGTTATAGTTGCTATGGTAACCAGGCTGCTGCTCTTTCTGACAGTGTTATTTTTGAGTAAACTTTTTTTTTCTCCCTTTTTTTCTATTTTTTACTCGTCTTAGCTGCGCGGAAGAGTAAACTGTAGACAGAAAATCAAACTCCTGCCAACGGCTCCCGGTGCAGCGCAAAGAAAACAACAAATGTAGAGGATTAAAGAGGGAGATGAAGCGCTCGACACCACTGTGGAATTTAACGAGAGAAAATAGATTAGAAAATATAGAATAGTTGTGTTTTGTGATGAAGAGAATGAAGCCGACTGCAGTGTAAGAAAACTGAGGGTTTTATCACTTTTACTCCACGGAGGCCGTCCTGTGTATTGTCATCAGATCAAATACGTGTGGTTTTATTTATGTATTTGTTTATTTTTGACCTGTAACGAAAAACACATTGAAAAAAGCAGATTCACACTTTGGGCTTTTATCAATATTTCACAGAGATCAAACGTGTAAAACTCTTTCGGAAACTTTGAAAACTTTACACATTAACATTTCCTCTAGAAATGTCCGTCTCTGGAGTTAAATTAATGGTGCATTTTGTAACTTTCTGGTACAGGGTCCATCTAAAGTCCATGTAGATGTTGTTGTGTGTAGAATGTCTCACACTATGGCATTAAACCTCTCGACCAAACCAGACCAAGTTACAGGTCAGGGCTGTGGAGAGGCGACCCCCCACACAGTCAGAACGCCTGTTTTTCGAGGTATTTTCGAGTCCTGAAATTGAATAAACATAAGGTGGAGCTGTTTAATGTCACACTGTGGAACATTCCAGGCAAAGCAAAGACATCTCCATAGAACAGGTGACGGACCCCAGCCAAAAAGTTACGTAGTGCACTAGTATGAGCAGGGCTGGTTCATATGCTAACAGGGTCCTAAATAATGGTTTAAAAAATGTTGCTATAGTAACAAACTATTTTTCAAAAAAGAAAAAAAAGCATCTTCCTGGCCTGTATTATGTATATTTCTTTCCCTATAGACAAATATAAATTATTTACCATGTGTGTGGATTGCTGTCGGAGGTACTGACCTGTTTCTTTTATTACATTTAGATGAATATTGTGATTTAAAACATGTTATTACTTTTTTTTTTTCTTTTACAGTTATTATGACGTTGATATTATTATATTATAACTAAATCACAGGCTCAAGAACAATATGTGTTCTTTAAACATCAAACTACACCACAGAATTATGCCCTTCAGCTCAGTTTTAGCATGAAGCATGAAGCTAGAAAGGTATAATGCCACACTGTGAAACATTCAGACAAAGCAAAAGCATCTCTGTAGAGAAAAGCATTTGACTGACTCTCCATCAGAACCAAGTTACACAATGCACCTTTAAGAAATGGTTGTTTGTTTCTTCCCAAATGCAAATTAAACTTCACGTTGCCCTTTATTACCAAACTTTCTCTTTTGTCTCTCAAAGTGTAATAATAAAGCAGCACTTTATTTCAGTCCAGTCACTGAACTCCAGAGTCTCACGTTCAGACTGGAAAAGGACAGTGATTGCAGCAGGGAAGGAGCTAACGCTAACGGCCGCGGAGGGCGTCTAGTGGCTGCTGCAATTTTGTAATAAATTCTTGTGGAGTGATTTTCCTCTTTTAGCACGTGTTTGACAGATGATTATACAGTCTCCATGGTAACCGTGTAGTTAGAGACCAGAGTGTCAGGAGAAAGTTGTGCGTTCTGCAGAGGTGGAGATGGATCTGCACTGTACATGTGTGTGTGTCTGTGTGTGTGTGTGTGTCTGTGTGTGTGTGTGTGTGTGTACGCATGTGTGTGTGTGTGTGTGTATGTGTGTGTGTGTGTGTGCATGTGTGTGTGTGTGCGTGTGTGTGCGTGTGTACGTGTGTGTGCGTGTGTGTGTGTGTGCGTGTGTGTGTGTGTGTGTGTGTGTGTGTGTGTGTGGGTGTGTGTCAGTGAGTGTGTGTGTGTGTGTGTGTGTGTGTGTGTGTGGGGTGTACACATGTGACTGGCTGCCATGGTCATAAGGTTCACGTCGGGGCATATATGTTATTATATGTTATCATATGTTATTATATGTTATCATATGTTATTATATGTTATTATATGTTATTATATGTTATTATATGTTATTATATGTTATTATATGTTATTATATGTTATTATATGTTATCATATGTTATTATATGTTATCATATGTTATTATATGTTATCATATGTTATTATATGTTATTATATGTTATTATATGTTATTATATGTTATTATATGTTATTATATGTTATTATATGTTATTATATGTTATTATATGTTATTATATGTTATCATATGTTATTATATGTTATTATATGTTATTATATGTTATTATATGTTATTATATGTTATTATATGTCATCTGCATCAGTGGTTATTTCTGGATGTGGCATCGCTATGGGAAACAAACAACTGTAGGAAATGTATAAATTCACATGATGAAGGTGAGTTGGTTAAGTTGTTTTCCACAACAAAACGAAACCTTAAAGGCAATTTATTTATAAAGGAGAACTTCAGTTTCTTGAAACAGGTGCAACGTCCAAGTATCAACAGAGAAGAATCCTGCACACCGTCTTAAACAGGGAGTGGCACCCGAGGGTAACAGGGTGTGGCACCCGAGGGTGACAGGCTGCTCCAGAGTTCTTCTGTATTTGCCTGATGAAGGACCAGTGCTGCAACGCTGTTGATTTCCTAATGAAATTCACCAACTTCAAACTAAGGCAGTGTGCAGGATTTGTCTGTTAATTTACTTAAAGCCACAGTATGTAACTTTTCAGCCAAAAATCTAAGATAAAAGCATCTTTTTCCATTTTAGCTGCATTTAATGCACTAAAGCTTTAGTGAGGTTGCATCTTCACAGATCTGACTGGTGTTTTGCCTGGAGGAGGGCCTCCTCCTGTCTGTTTCCATGGATCTGTTGTTCCTTTGGCTATAATCTTACAAAATGTGTCATAAAAATGATGTCTTTTTTCCACACACTTCTGTCCTGCATATGGAAGCGTCAACACCTGTTTGCCTCCATAGCTGTTTTTGCTTTGGCTGGGAAGTTTCAGAAGTATAACATTAAATGTTTCTATCTCCATCGAGACATTCAACATTTTGTGTCATTTCTAAATAAAAAGATGTATTTATTTTTTGCCGTGATAAAAAAGACAAATTATAAAAGACAAAAATATGCACCATAGACTGTATATATGAGTGGACACAGCTAACGCGTTAGCCGTCACGTGCCAAATAAAAAGTGCTCCAGGAGGATCTTCTGGCTCCTTCTGGCTCCTTCTGGCTCCTTCTGGCTCCCATTGACTCACATTGGGATATGGTGGCATCTCTCTCTGTAACTGCTGCTGTGGCCTCGTCATTTTGATCTTCAAATGTTCGTATTAACCTGCTCTACATGATCCTGATTTATTTTTTTCACTATTTTGTCTATCAAAAAAATCCTATTCATATCATAGAGCCTGGGTCCAGATTCCCTCCTGTATGTGAGTGGAGCTGAATGGTGCGGGCGACGTCACGTTCGCTTTGTCCCCGTCTTTGTACAGTCTGTGATCTACACTCTAAAGACCAGGCCATATGCACTTTTTATAATGAGGAACGGTAACATAAATGGCCGTCCCATCCCGTCTCCATTCATTTCATCCATATCCCAAAACACACGGAAAACTGGCACCTGAAAATAATCCTCTTCCCTCTCCTCCTCCCCTCCCCCACCTCCTCCCCCCTTCTTTCTCCATCTCCCCCACTGTGGTCAAAGATGACACTCACCCAGACTCTGTCAGCAGTTCTGGCACAGACTCTCCGGACTGCTGGGCCAATGGAAAATACAGGAGAGGTGCTCAGAATGGAAGCTGAAGTGGGTGGGGAGGCGGCCAAAAGTGGGGTCTGCTTTGGTTAAAGGAAGGACGCCGTCACCTTGGAACGGAAGCAGGTGGAGCAGGGTAATGATGCATGAAGGTTCAATGGACTTGAAGAATGAGCGAAAATCCAATCACATTTGCTATTTTTTTATATTAATATCGTGTGTTGGGCCAAATTTCAGGCATTCACATAAAGCATGAACAAAAACTGAATTCATAGTTTATTAAAGCCACAGTATGTCACTTTTTAGATTATTTATTTATTTATTTTTCCATTTGGTTGTTAATAGCACCACTAAGCAAAGAAAAAGTGTCCTTACTCAGAGCAGGCTTGCATCTCCACAAACCTGACACTGATCTGACCTGGAGGAGAAAAATGTTGTTCCTTTGGGTTTAATCTTGCACAATTATAGCATAAAAAGTATCTTTCCCTATGGAGAATATTCCAAATTATGGTTTTAACTTTCTATTTCCAACTCCAGAAAGTTCTATACTGTAGCTTTAAGAATGACTCGGGCTTAGTAACTACTTCATTAAATATAGATTCGGGTATATTAATTAAAGGCTATTTTCTGATTTATGTTATAATGTTGTTTCCTCATCACAAACAGACTGGACATGTGGTAATATAGAAATGCTCCACTGTGTTTTTAAGCCCTATACAGATTCACTGGAATTATTTGGGTGATTTCAGCCCTAGAATGGCCTGTCCCTTTTTTATATATATATATACAAAAGGTAAAAGGTAGGTAGTAGCTGTTAATTTGAAAACTACCACTTCATGACATCACGAGGTGGAACAGGGCATTTTGCGCTTTGGAGATGGAGACAGACTAATAAAAAAAAGGACGATTCAAACATGTGTGAATACCACAAAACACAACAGGTACGTTTTGATGAGGAAACATCGTAGTTCCCGAGAATCCATTTTGTGTAATACAGGAGCTTTAAAGTGTTATTATTAACCCGCTGTACATGATCCTGGTGTTTTTATTTCGCTATTTTGTCCGTAAATCAATTCCTATTCCTTGTATGAACCTCGGCTCCAAATTCTCCCTTATAATTGCTAGCCTCAGTTGGCTTCATTTGACTGGAGCTTCTATGGATGACGTCACGCTCCCTGAGTCCACGTCTTTACACAGTCTATGTACACTATGTAAATGTTATTGGTTTGTCTGGAATGTTCCACAATATGGTGTTAAACCTTTCTATCTTCATGGAGACCAAACCAGACCAAGTTCCAGGTCAGATCTGTGGAGAGGCGACCCCCGCTCACAGTCAGAACGCCTGTTTTTCTAGGTATTTGTGAGCTGTAAAACCAACTGTAATTGGATAAATGTAAAGCAGAGCAGGTGAGGCGAGGCTCCAGGAGAAAAGTTCCCGAATGCACCTTCAGTCGTTAGCGGAGTGGAATGTTGCCTTAGATATCTTCATCATAGTGGTTGAAAATGGGCCTGTTGGACATTTGTTAGGACAGGTGGTTGATCTCAGGTGACATTAATCTTCTGGTGATGTCCTGGGGAACGTAAAAACCCCGTGGAGCTGCCTCCGCTGTTCCGAAAAAGGCTGCTCCATCCAAACGCCCGGCCAGGCTTCCTTAATTAAAGCAGCAAAGAAATGAGCGAACAGAAATGGCGGCGTGAATGTTTTCGTTTTGCACTCAGGCTGTCGAGAAAGCAGTGAGAACCATACGGAATGAGTCAGAGGAAGCAATTTTCTTCGAACAGGCTGAAAGTCCATTAAGAGCTTTTACAGTTCAAGTCTATAGACCATCAGCCCACACAATGGAACTTTAAAGGGACCATACGTGCCCTGTGCTTTTATACTTTTATTTTGTGCTGTTTCTTCTGTGTAATTACATCTGGACCAGCGCCTCAACCTGCAGATAGAAGTTTAAAGGTCCTATATTACTCAAAATGGACTCTTATGAGCTTTAAGTCGTGTTATAAAGTTGTTACGTCACTAAAAACACAGCTGGGGTTGTGTTTTGTTTCATTCACACATGTTTGAGTAATTCTTCATCTCCAAAGTGCCGTCTTCAAAATGCTCTAAAGCACATGTGTCAAACATGCGGCCCGGGGGCCAGATCCGGCCCTCCAAGACCTTTAATCTGGCCCTCGGCTGATTTTTCTATTAAAATACTTTCAGATTTTTCTGTTAATTTTCTGCACCGTTTAGCATAGCAGCGTCTCCGGCGTTTCTGTACGTTGCGACTCCCACCAGAGCAGCACAAATGAAGACTTTCCTCTTTCCAAACGCTCTTAAAGGACGATCGTTTTGACTGTCGACCGTGACCCTCATCAGCAAAATGTCAAAAAATGAGAAAAGCAGATGCTGAGTTCAGGATTTCCCAAGAAAAATAGTCTAATTCTTATTTGTTGACAGAGGTGAATGGGAAATCTGTGCTCAGTGTGTTTGGAACAAGTGGCGTTGCTCGAGGAATATAATCTTAAACACCACTACGAGACACGGAGAAAAATACAATTAATTGAAGAGAGAACTGAGTTTTCTGATCCGGCCCTTTTGGGATCAAAGTAGGCTGCATACGGCCCCCGGACCAAAATGAGTTTGACACCCCTGCTCTAAAGTTTGTATGTTTGAATGTTATTCACAAATCAGAAGCAGAGAAAAGTAAAAAAAAAAAAAAAGTTGACACTTACGTAGTAAAGTAAACATATTGATGACATCAGACTTTAGGGAGAATTCTGTCTAAAGGTTTGGTGCAATTTCCATATAAGAAACACATTTTTCTGATACTTTAAACATGATTTCAACTAAATATGTTTTCTTCTATCTGTATTTGTCCAATTGTCATTTTCCAAGTAAAAATGTTAATCTAAAAGTTCACCAAACTGGGAAAAAGAGTGTGAATGTTTTAGCAAAGAATTTTAAATATAATGTTGTGAGGGAAACACAAGAAAAAAGGAACACAAGATGTGAGAAAAAAAGGCAATGCAAGAAAACACACAGTCTGCAACATCTGACGACAAAAAAAAACAAAAAAAAAAACGTCATGGACAAGGACAGAGCTTAAAGATTTGGAACAGAGGAGCACAAATACAAAAGATGGATACGAGAGGCTTTTGAAATCAGGAAGTGAAGAAGTGAAGACACATGGACCATCACAGGGACAAGGGGGCGTTTATTTTGGCCCTCACATGGGGCCCCTCCTCCAGACACCACCACGGTAAATGTGGTCAGTCTAATAGAACTCACAGCAGTCAGCTGACACCTGTGACCAAGGTGGAAGTGATGTCACCGTGATGTCACAGTGATGTCACAGTGATGTCATCGTGATGTCACAGTGATGTCACAGTGATGTCACCGTGATGTCACCGTGATGTCACAGTGATGTCACAGTGATGTCACCGTGATGTCACAGTGATATCACCGTGATGTCACCGTGATGTCACAGTGATGTCACCGTGATGTCACCGTGATGTCACAGTGATGTCACCGTGATGTCACCGTGATGTCACCGTGATGTCACCGTGATGTCACCGTGATGTCACAGTGATGTCACAGTGATGTCACAGTGATGTCACCGTGATGTCACCGTGATGTCACAGTGATGTCACAGTGATGTCACCGTGATGTCACCGTGATGTCACAGTGATGTCACAGTGATGTCACCGTGATGTCACCGTGATGTCACAGTGATGTCACCGTGATGTCACCGTGATGTCACAGTGATGTCACAGTGATGTCAGTGATGTCACAGTGATGTCACCGTGATGTCACCGTGATGTCACAGTGATGTCACCGTGATGTCACCGTGATGTCACTATGTGTAGATTCATTTGTGAATAAGTGACACTTATGCCCTCATATAAATGGCATCTCTCCATTTACAAAAACTGTCTCCACACTGAAACCACAACAGCCTTAATAATAATGACAACAGGACACAGTTAAATAATTCTTCCAGCAGCTCTGTGGTCTCCAGCAGCTCAAAGGGAGTTGAAAATGACTTTCTATCACTTCATGTGTTTGGTTTGTTACACTTTTATCGTGTTATCTGAGAGCTCATCCTGTCAGCGCCCGAC